>JAKTQJ010000089.1:0-50294 GCA_030558835.1 Blastobotrys illinoisensis | reverse complement strand
GGGGAGCCCCCCCAGCCCCCCCCCCTTTTTACTGGCATTTGAAGCTAATTGACATTGCATTGGGGGTGTTTGTCTACCGTAGTGCTCTCGTAGTGTCAAGTCGTTGTGTTGGGACATTTGTTACACCGTAACAAAGCCATGGTGCTGCGGCCCCGTTGCTGGGATGCATTGCTTTGAACTGCACCTGCCAATGATATATTATTCAATTGAAAACATTTGTGCGTTAACGTGAGCTGCCCTTGCCTTATGAAGCATCCCTGCTATAATACTAATAATGCAATTTGTTACGCGGTTCATCTTCTTATCAAATCACTCTTTTTACTCTTATCATGTTCTTCGGGTACACTCAGTAGATCTTTATCGCATATTTGCGACAACATCTTGAAAAGGGTGTTATATCATTTCAATTCGGCTCATTATTTTTCGCTTCTGTGAGATCCAACCCGCTGAATCTTTCCTGCACTATGGGTACAGCACCGGTATTGCTCGTGCTATACGCTTGCTTCTGCAGGCGCAGCCCAACCACTTGGTGGCTCATCAATCCCTCCGGCAGCTCTCTTTTGTTCCTCCGTAATAGTGCTATATTCATGGCCATATTCTTGGTATAGCCACGGCACCCATGGCCAATTGACAAACCAATCAAAAAAATAATTAAAAAAATTCCGAATGTTCCATCGAAGCAACACGCTTGGAAATCTTCCGGGGGTATGAAAAGTGTGGCCATTAGGATCCAAATCGGAACAAAAAAAAAGCCAAGGGACGACCCTGACCCGTCCCTTTTCCCTGGAAACAATAAAACCTCCAGGCGTCAGCCCCCCAAATAGCGCAATGCCACATTTATCAAGTGCGCTTTCAACTTCAATCACTTTTTTCATGAGACATTTCCTCTCTTCAATCGAATACCCCTCCTTGGCCATTGGATCGCTCAACTGTACCCCATCAATGTACTCCCGCATGATAACTGCAAACTCTCCGTAATCAGGCACCACCAAAGTAAATGACCCATAATATCGCGGGATAAAAACACCCTGCAAATGTTCAGCCTTTTTGTAGCACGCCATTGTAACTAGCATCAAGGTGTGTATGGAGTGCAATGGGGATTCATCATAATAATCTGGTCCGTCAAAGGCGACTGGGTCAAAAATCTCAACCACAACTGGCTTATCAACAGGAAAATTCTTAATTGCTTTGAATAATCGGGGTCTCATCTGGCGGGTAAGCCCCAGCTCACATTCCATCTGGATTGTAACTCTCTCTTTGGATACGAAAGGTAGCCTTGATGGCAGAGGAATATGCGGAGATTTAGGATACATAGATGGGAATTCAAGGTTTTTGAGTACGTCAGGCTGAATTGGATCATACGGATACATTTCGAGGTCGCACCCAGTAGGGATCTTTGGGGGATTGATCCACAGGAACCAGTTATCTTCGTCAGAATCGTAAGAGACCGCAGGCAGGGACTCGGTCATTGTTACGCTGCAAGTTTAGAGATGCGATAGGGCACAAACGATCAAATGCTGGTATAATTATTAGCCACTATTCTCGAAAGCATTGCGTTATCGACTTACCTGGTAGTGTCGGTTTAATTTAACGAAAGGAGGATCAATAGGAGATTACGGAGCTTTTATAACGTTAAATGGTGCGCATATTCTGCGACATGAAATGCAGCAACTACATACGTACAGCAGCAGCTTTTAAGTTTCAACTTTATTCACCTCCCTCACTGGCTAATGCTTTGCCGACATACCTATGCCCTAACAAAATGTGGGCCACTACGGAGAAGGTAACCACCCTATTACAATACCAGGTATCTTTCAATTGGTTACACCATGTCTTGTTAAGCCATCTCTAATATATTCCCCAATTGATTACAGTACAGTCTACCGTAGTTTATTACAATGTCGATTAAATTATGCCATGTCGGCTAATCGAAGCAACAAAATCAATAGGGGGGCGGAGTCTCATCACTCAGCGGAGAACCTCTGAGAGTACAGACATTCACGCCCTTACGCAGCTGCCTTAAATTACAGACTCTCGAGTTGGTTGCACATATTCCTATTATTTTTTCAATTGTTAGAGAGCGAACGGGTGTAGTGGCAAATGGGTCTATCATGATAGCTTCAATTGCGATGCCTGATATACGGTAGGGCACTCAATGCACCCATTGGTTACGCTGTTGGAAAAGCCGGTACAGCACAGCCGGAGGGACACTAGTAGGCCAACACTAAACTGCCAATTGGGCTCAGAGAATGAAAAGGGGGGGTCTGGGGGGTCTCCCCCCAGCCACGGGGGGTTTGGGGGGCTGGCCCCCCAAGAGCGTTGTTACGGCTTTTTGTTAGGGCGTTGGGATATTTGTTAGGGCGGGACGGTTTTTGATCCGAGAGGCAACCATGGACGACTCGGACGAAGAGTACATCGAGTACTCCTCCGGCGGGGAGAACTACGATGAGGGGATGAGCAAGCGGACGCGCAACAAGCAAAGCAAGTCGAGCAAAAAAAAAGTTGAGTCGAACCTCAAGGGCGTCAGCGGAGGGTACTCGTGGGAGGACGAGTACCACCGCAGCTGGGATATCGTCCAGGAGGACGCGGGCGGCAGCCTGGCCGGGGTCGTGGCCGGGCTCGTCGAGGAGTCCAAGAAGAAGCGCATCACCAAGGACACCAAGCCCGTGCAGCGCGGCATTATCCGCAACCTCGTGCTGGTGCTTGATCTGAGCGCTGCCATGGCGGAGAAGGACCTGCGGCCGAACCGGTACGCGCTGACGCTGTCGTACGCAATTGAGTTTGTGTCCGAGTTCTTCGACCAGAACCCCATCTCGCAGCTCGGCGTCATTGGCATGAAGGACGGGATGGCCTATCTTGTGTCCGAGGTCGACGGCAACCCGAATGCGCACATTGAGGCGCTGCAGCGGCTCAAGAAGCAGGAGCCGCGGGGGGACCCGTCGCTGCAGAATGCGCTCGAAATGTCGCGGGGCATGCTGTTCCACGTTGCGTCGCACTGCACCAAGGAGATCCTCGTCGTGTTCGGCGCGCTGCTGTCGAGCGACCCGGGGGACATCCACAAGACAATCAAAGGGCTGGTCGCAGACAAAATCCGCGCCAAAGTCATTGGCCTCGCGGCGCACCTCGCCGTCTGCAAAGAGCTGGTCAGCCACACAAACTATGGCGACGACTCGGGGTACGGCGTGGTGCTCAATGAGAGCCACTTTAAGGAGCTCTTTATGGAGACAACCACTCCGCTGGCGCTCAACACGATGAACGCCCAGGAGAGCTCGGCGCTCGTCGAAATGGGCTTCCCGTCGCGTATCTCGGAGACGGAGCCCTCAATGTGCGCGTGCCACTCTAAGCTTACCCAGGGAGAGTACATTTGTCCGCGATGCAAGGCCAAGATCTGCTCGCTGCCGATGATATGCCCCTGTTGCAGTCTGACGCTCATTCTTTCCACTCACCTCGCGCGGTCGTACCCGCATCTGTTTCCTCTTCGCGCTTTTAGACATATCACCAGCGACGAGGAAGCGGCCCTCTCTACCCATTGCTTCTCGTGCCAGCAGCCGTTCCCGCAACACGATTCGACCAATGCATCCTCGTCGAAATATACATGCCCGAGATGCAACAACCACTTTTGCATAGACTGCGATGTATTTTGCCATGAGACGCTCCACAATTGCCCTGGCTGCGAGTCCCGCAAGATCAGACCAAAGTTCAAAAAGCCATTCGCCAACTAACCCATCCTCACCTCACTGCCACAATTATTTATCCTTATATTACAAGTATTGCCTGCTGTGAAACAGAGTGTAGAAATGCAATCAATTAATCTATCAGATTTATTTTACAACCCAATGCACGCCCTCGCGCTCCTGGATAACCTTTACCACCGGCAGATCCCAGCCAACGCCGCCTGCACCAATCGCTGCACCCAGCCGTGGGACGACCCAGCACTCTCTCTTCGTGGGAGTAATGTTCTTGGGGCCATACGGAGGACCAAGCGGCTTCGAGTACGTAATCAGCGACGACGACTTGCCAATGTTCGCCAGCTGAGCACCGCCAATGTCGCACAGCGGCTTGATTCGCACGCGCCGGATCTTGCGGCCCTCCGTCAAGTTCAACGACTTGAAAATTAAGTATTCTGGTGCAGTGTTACCATTCGCAAGAACAGACGATGGGTGGACATAGACATACGGGTCAATTGGCTTGTCATCATCATCATGCACCGAACCGTCAACCGCAGGGAATAGAGAAATGTAAGGGAAGGTGACGACCCGCGACTTGGCTCGATTCTCAACCTCCTCAATCTTATCAGCCCGAATTGCGACTTGGTCAACAAACCCAGCAGCAACAATCTGCTTGATTACCTTGACTTGGACCTTGCTTGGCGGCTTGAGCTTGCTCTGCAGCTTCTGGGTAGTGTGATCGACGGAAGCAGAGTTGGTATTCGATGCAACCACGTAGGCAATCTGCCGCCGCAGCTTGTAAATCTCGTCCATCATCTTAAACCGCAGGAAATTCTTCTTGGCAAAGTGCTCGTGATCCTTATCCCAGTCATAAGCACACACAGCACACAGAAGCTTGAGGACATCGCTCTTATCGTCGAGCTGCTCAAACTGGGACTGCGCCAAGTAGTACTCCCCTCTAAGCTTACGCTTGAACTCCTTCTGTTCCACAGTCTCCTCTTCCTGTTCCTCTTCGTCCTCATTATCACTGCCGCTCTTTTCTTGCCGCTTGTCTTCGATACCAAGCTCATGCTGCAAAATGAAAGGATCGCCGACCGTGAGCCCTGCAACAATGGCAATAATATACGGCAGACAGTTCTGCTGGTCGCCAATAAGCAGCATCTTTGCATATCGTGGGCTCAGCGGGAACATGCTCATGAGACGGCCTAGTTCAGTTATAGCATCCTCAGAATCAAGCGCACTGAGATATCGCAACAACTTGAGGCCCTTAGACAGTGCGATCTTTGGCGGAGGTGTAGGGAAGGGGAAGTTGACAATGTTGTGGATGCCCATGTACTTCATCTGGAGAATGACCCCCTCGATAGGCATTCGCATGATCTCAGGTTTGGCAAACCTTTCAAACTCCGTCTCGTAGATGGCAGAAGAATAAATACGGTAACAATGGCCCGGGCCAGTTCGACCAGCACGACCCGCTCGTTGATCAGCACTCGCCTTGCTGGTCCATGAGATCTTGAAACTCTGCACACCGGTCTGCTCATCGTAATGTCGCTCCTTGGACCTACCGCAGTCAACAACATATTTGATACCGGGGATGGTCAGCGACGTTTCAGCAACGTTAGTGGCAACAACGACCAGTCGATGTCCCTCAGGAGGGGGCTGGAAGATCTTCAGTTGCTCCTTAGTCGACAAGAGAGAATATAGTGGAAGCACATGCATAGGGGCGTTGGCGTCCTGGCCCTCTTCGAGGCTCAATTCCAGTCCTTCCTCTTCCTCGTCATCATCCACGTAGTCGTCTTCTTCTTCATCAACTACAAGATCTTCGTCATCGATAGCCAGCTCGATATCGTCAACCTCTGCAGCCGCTTCTTTAGCAGAGACTCTGAGCTTGATTTCGTCTTCCTCCTTCTTATTAGCCTTGGGGAACGCCTTTCGCAGTCGTCGCACCATAGAGGTAATCTCATTTTGCCCGGTAAGGAAGATTAGGATACCGCCTGGGGGCAGTCGCTGGTGGATCTTTACTGTCTTGTCATAAACATCATCGAGGTAGTTGAACTTTGTTCGCCGGTTGAAATGGACTGTCACCTCATGCTGACGGCCTTTGACATGAATGACTGGAGGAGGCGTTGCGAACAACTGGGTATTTTCGGTAAAGTCAGAAACTCGCAAGGTGGCAGACATGATGATGAGCTTAAGAGGCCTCCCCTCTCCCTTCTCAGCCATTTCCGTCCGCAGCTTCATGACACGGCTCAGGACTCCAATGAGAATATCAGTATTGATGTTCCGCTCGTGAGCCTCATCAATGACAATTGCAGAGTACTTGGACAGAGTGAAATCGTTAGACAGTTCTCGAAGCAGCACACCATCAGTCAAGAACTTAATCGCAGTAGACTCGTTCACCTTGGCATCAAATCGGATCTGGTAGCCGACTCTTGCGCCATGCTCGCCCAACTCTTGAGCAACCCGCGACGCCATACTGACGGCTGCTACTCGTCGTGGCTGGGTGACACCGATCATGCCCGGAGTTTCACTCTCTGGGGAGCCGTAGCCTGCTTCGTAGAGGAATTGAGGAATCTGAGTGGTCTTACCGGAACCAGTTTCTGAGGATATAACGACGCATGGGTTATTGTGGATCGCTTCCATGATACGCTGCTCTTCCATGACCACGGGTAGCTCGGTTCGGGCAACCTGAATATCCTCAGATCGGTCAATGTTGACGAAGCGGGACACACGGGTCTGCGTGGCTTCGGGGACAACAAGGTGCGACGGAAGCTCTTCCTTGTCTTCAGGTCGATCCAGCGGGGTATACGTTCCCTTAAATTCTGGTAGCTGGATAGGAGCAATTTTTGGCTGAGTCAAACTCTTAGCCCACTCTTTGAATGCCTGGCCACGAGATTTGTCCTCGCCTTCCACCTCTTCGTTCTCAGCATCCTTGTCCTCGTCGTCCCCTTCCTCGGATTCGCTTTTGCTTGAAGCATTTCCGTCGCTGAACCCATTCCACTCTTCCTCACTAGCCTCATAATCGCTGATCTTTGCTTCGCTGGCTTCCTCGTCTTCGCTCATCTTTTCATCTTCACTAGCTTTCTCATCTTCGCTAGCCTCTTCCTCTTCACTATGCTCAATGCCCGATAGCTCAGACTCAGAGTCGTCTTCGCTGTCACTTAGCGATACAGCAATCTTCTTTCGCCTCAGGTTTTCAGCCTCAACCCGCTTTCGCCAGCTATACTTGGTCTTTTGGACTTTTTTTGGCGCCGTCTTCAAGTTCGCAAAGCCAAACCCAGTACCAATTGGCGTCTTGGGTCTGAAGTCAATGAAGCTCGAAGTCTTAACCTCGTCGCCCGAGCCATCGTCCTCCATTACAGGCTCAGACTCGACTTTAGCCGGAGCCGACGGCTTCGGAGCAGGGTTATTTAGCAGATTCTCAACATCCTGGGAGTACTCTGACCAATCCTTGACTTTGTGCTCCTCGTACAGAAGAGCTCTCGTCTCTGGCGTGCCCAGGCCAGCCTTCTCCAACGCAAGCGCCTCCTCAAACTTTTCCCGCTTGGTGACTTGACCAACACCCAAAGTCTTGACACTTTTGAGCATTGAAGTGTCTATCTTGGACTTTTCAAGCTTCTTGAGCAGATCGGCCTTCTCTTCCTTCTTGATCTGCCTATCAATGTACTTATCGATCCGCTTCCGCTTCTTGCTCGACATGGGCGCATTCCGCTTGACCTCGGCCTCCAGCTTCCGCTTTCTTTCCTGCTTTTCCTCTTTGCTCATTGGCGCCATAATCTCAGCGTTGGGGTCCACCGTAGACGGCCCAATGGGGCCACTGGCCGCTCCATCCTCGGCAGCCTGATCCTTGAAATATCGGTGGGTTCTTTCTCGCTTCAGCGCCTCCTGCTTGGCCACCGTGCCAGCCCTGGCTTTGGCGTTAAACCTTTCTCTATATTTACCCATTTTCTCTCCTGACTAGAAGCAACAGAGACGGTTGGAGGCGATAGAGATCAATAGCGAAGTGAAAAGTCTCAGAAAAAATGTTGTCCGTCTCAGCCGTGCGATCAGCCCGTCATCGTCACCATCCAACCGCGACCGCCTGGGCATTCGGATGGCATATTCCTCATGGAACAGGACCGTAATGTGCTCTGGGTAGTCTTCGGAGGGCACCGATTCGAGACGTGGTACCCCTGTGTGGGCTACTTTGATCCTGACCAGCGGCCAGCCAATAGGAAGGCGTATGGCGTCACTCCTCTCATCGTGGACGCAGCCTCCAGCCAAGAGGTGTATCCGGCCACCTACATCGCAAAGGTCGACACCCTGTACATCTGCCGATGGTGCTTTAAGTACTCGGTGCGGATGGCCGAAGTCGCTGCACACGAAGAAATGTGCCGTTACAAGGCGTCTCCGCCCGGGGATGTCGTGTACAAGTCCAAACAGTACACGATTAGGCGCGTCAGTGGGTTCCACGACCGCCTTTTCTGTCAATGCATATGTCTTTTTGCCAAGCTCTTCCTCGAGTCGAAGACGATTTTCTATTCGCTCGATGGATTTGAGTTCTATGTGCTCTACAGAGACTCTCAGGCAGTCGGGTTCTTCTCGCGAGAACTCAACTCGTGGGATGAAAACAACCTGGCTTGTATACTCGTGTTTCCACCGTATCAATCGCTGGGTCTTGGGAAGCTATTAATTGCATTCTCGTACCAACTCTCGAAGAAGGAGGAGGTTTTGGGGGCCCCAGAGCGGCCCCTTTCGAAATTCGGCTACGCAAGCTTTATGTCATATTGGTCTCGAGTCGTTGCCAGAGCGGTACTCACAGCTGTAGGCGATGCCTCTGCTTCTATTACTATTAATGAGATTTCTAAAGCCACAGCAATGCGCCAGTCAGATGTTGAGGAGACTCTGCGGTACATGAATGCATACGATGGGAAATCAATCAACATCGCCCATATCGAGGCATTCACCCAAGCCCGCAAGGTTAAGCTGGATTCGTTAATAGACGAAAAAGATTGTTTCATTTAACTTGTAAAGGCTTCATTAGCCTCTTTGAGCTACCTGTAGTTACCTTCGTGAAAACTAGTGGAGTTGAACGTGGAATTAAATTAATCTACATAGAGTCAAACAGGGCGTCCGGAATCATCGTCTCCTTGATGACTTTGACTAGCTTGACTGGGTCAAATGTAACAGAGTCATATGCCGCTGACGGTGGAAGCTGTTTGAGAAGGCTCATAATGCCGGATGGCAGCGCATTGTGTGCTGCCCGCTCGATAGTTGGCATGAATTCTGAGTCCTCCTTGGCCTTCTTGACCGGTCGCTCGTCCTCATCTACCGTGCTAGTCGACGGTTCCGAAGAGCCGGCATAGAGCCCATTTTGTCTCGAGTCTTGCTTCGTCTTCTTGGCCTTCTTGGAATTCTTAGCCAGGTACCGCTTGCCAATGTCGACTTCGTTAATCGGGTCATAGCCGTCGGTGCGGTACCGGTTAGCAAACAGATCAATAGAGTTGATCTTATCGCCGTAGATCTCTTTACATCGTTTTTCGAGCTTTTGGAGTGCGCTGAGTTCGCCGTAATTAGCCTCGTACTTGAGGAAATGATCATAGAGCGGTTTGGCTGCTTCGGCAGACATCTTGACCACAGACTTTTCAAACAATGCCCGAGCATTTGTGTCGTCGTTGGTCATAATGAGGAAGTCAAAGTACTCCTTTACGAAACCTGCGTCGTCCGCGTGCCGCTTGAGACCAACCTCGAAGATCTTGCCGGCAATACCCGACTCCTTGTCGTTGTAATACTCCATCATCGCAGAGGCCACATAAATGTAGTACATGGAATACGTGAGCTTGCGGCCCTCGCCAAAAACTTTACGGGCCTCCTTGATGCCCTCTAGCCGCTTAACGGCCTTCATGTAAACTGTGTACGCCATAGTAACATCCTTGGCATTGGCTTCGAGCCGGGCGTTGTTCACTGGTTCCGTCTGTTCGAGGTGGGTGCGCTGCTCTTTGAAGTTGTCAATGAGCTGCAAGAAAGTCTCCTTCATCGCTTTGGCATTGCCCGCCTTCTCCTCCATTTCCGCCTTCTTGTAGTGGAGCATGAATGAGTAGGGGTTCGCAGCCACGCCGTTCTTGAGGAACTCCATTTGTTCACTGTCTCTGCCTTGTTCAGTGGCGTACTCGGCGGCATCAAACCAAACCTCTGGGTAATATCGCATAGCGAGAACGGCCTGCTTGTACGCATAGGACACTCTGGCATCGACTGTCTCCTTGTCGCTCTCCAGAGGATTGGACTTCTCCCAGTTAATCCACTTGAACCACGCCTGAGATCGCTCCAGCTCTTTCTCCGTGAATTTCCGCGGGAGAGGAGTCGTGTTGAACCGTTCCAGGTTGTCAATGAGGCGCTCCATTTCGCGAAGAGCTGCCCGAGCCTTCATCTGGGCCGGGGATTTCTCGTTGATGAACTTACGGGCCGTAGACTTGTTAAGATTCGTCTCAAACGAGCTGTATCCTTGCCATAGCACTTCATAATTGGTTAATGGAATCTGAATCGCCCTTCTGTATGTCTTCCGCAGCAGATCGTTCCGCTGCTGCTGTTCCCATGGCGTAGACGTCTCCCGCGAGCGGATGAAGTCAAGATACTGTGTCCACAGATGGCCACTGTCCTTGTCAATTCCAATTTTGTCCAGCACGAACTCAAACACCTCGTTAATGACATTTCGCGCTTTATCGCCGTCAGTGTTGATATTGTTCACTCGACGGATGTACCCAAGGTACGACGTCCACAAGTTGATATTCAGCACTGTTGGCAGACATCGCTGGAAAATCTGCTCCACCCGTAAGAACTCGCCGTTTTCAAGCTCCGTCTCTGCGTAGTCAATCCACGTCTCGGCCGATGTAGGGAAGTACTTGAGCATCCGCTCGTAGACCTCTCTCAGCTCGTCTAGTTTCTCTTTCTGCTTGATTTCGTCGATTAGGCCCCTCCACGCGACTACATTGTGGGGATCCTGGGCAATTTCGTCCTCCAATTTACCGATCACGTCTTGGGGCAGCCGTTTACGCTTAATGGGGCGCGACGGCGAGCCTTCTGTGTCGATTGGTGCCTGGGGGGCAGGTGTATTAGTGCTCGTAACGTCGCTTGGCTCGTAATCATCATCTTCCTCTTCTTCATTTTCGGCATTCGCCGCCTCAGTGCTAGCTGGCTCAACTTTACCTTCTGCTTCGGTACTCTCTTCAATGGTAGGTTCCTCAGGCTTGGCAGGCTCCTCAGATTTAACTGGCTCTTCCGATCCAGCCGGTTCATCAGTTCCAGCCGGCTCACCGGCTGCCTCATTGCTATTAGCTGGTTCACTGGCTGGCTCAGCTGATTCGGCAGGCTCTTCAGGGTTCGCCGTTGCCTCTTCTGGCTTTGAGTCGTCGGCAGACGCTGGAGCACTCTCGTTGCTGGGCTCAGCGGCACTGGCCTCAACAGGGGGAATAAAAGCCTCCTCTACAGGTCCCTGGTTTTCTGTCGACTCCTCCATAACGGAACGCGTACGGTTTTTTGTGGGTGGTTGTAATGCGGTGATGTGATGTGAGACGATCAATTTTGGCTCCGGAGCGACATTTTTCAGACCTCTGCAGACCTAACTACCACTCCACGAATCAAGGGGCTCTTAAAGCTTAAGAGACACTTAAAAAAATACCAGTACCTTGCTAAAAAGAAGCGAAGATGTTTGAGCTGCATGTTTGGGGGCCTTTGGATGAAAAGATTCCGTCCTTCGACCCGGAATGCCTTGCTGCAATGTGGTTGGCCAGTATGCTGGCGGGAGATGGTTTGACGGTCGTGCAGAGCTCTAATTGCGCGATCCACCCATCGGGAATCCTCCCAGCGCTGAGGCATGATTCCAAGCCGGTTGCGGCGGGCTACGATTCAATTGTCAGGTATCTCGGCTCCCAAGGGCTGGCGTTGAGCGACACCGACCAAAGCAAGGCGCTCTTGTCCTATGTCCAGTTCCATATGGCCACTGTCACATCATACATTCTGTATTTGTACAAGGAGAACTACGAGAAAGTTACGCGGCCGCTATTTACCAAACTGCTCCCGTTCCCGATGCAGTACAATGCGGCCATTACACAGAGGGACGAAGCCCACGCGCGGTGTGACGCTGCTGGTCTCGAGTCGTACAAACTAACGGGCAAGAATGAGGACATTACACAGCCCAAAGCATCTCAATTCACTACGTTGAGCAAGCTACATGAACAGATTGAGCACAAACGAGAGGGCATCACCGGAGCCATGGAGTCGACGAAGGAGCTCATGAGAGCTTCTGCATACGCTGACGACGTGCTGAGCACTATAGAGGATGCCCACGATCTGCAGACTCAAAAGGGTCTTTCTTCAGCGGATCTTCTACTGTTGGCCCATTTGCACATTCAAATGTCGGAAAGCCTTCCGGGCCAGGTCGCGAGGCCATTAATCGAGACCGGGCATGCCGTGATGAAAGCGTATCTTAATCGGCTGATTCCACAGGTGACGGCCCTTGATATCCCTATTGTGGATACGAATGCTCGAGATATTCCAAATTTGACCAATTGGCTTTTGAGCCTCTGGTAGCCTCTTAGAAGTTAGTTCTTCCGAGGCTTGATAAGGCCGTCATTGACAAAGTAGTATACGACTGTGCTGTCATTAGTCACCATGGCCATCAAGATCCGGCGGGGAGGGCGGTCTAGGCGTTCGACCTCTGCGATACCATTGAATATCTGGTTCCATTTGTGGATAGACCATTTTGCGTGTGTTGACACGGGTAGCACGTACTCTGTCGTTTTCTTTTCGTCATCAGGATGCAGTTTGGCCGGTGGTAGGGCTCTGACGAGCTGGATCTTGTCTCCGCCGTCCAGGGTGAGCTCAATTTGTTTGAACTCGGTCCACAGGTGCTGGTAGTTTAAATTGTGCTCGACCTGTCCGCTCAGAGTACTTTCACCCATTGTAATATATTGTAAATAGATATTAAGCCTTCAACCCGTCTGCTACCTACCAGTAGTAGGCGGATCAATAATTTTCCTACGAGCATTGTGTCCGCGCACGCAGAATACTGATTTGAGCCGCACAGCCGCACTTGATACCGCTTTGAGTGCTATGCGAAGCATGCTGAGAGAACAGTAGACACAGAAGAATGCGCAATGAAATGGAGCAGGTGTATAATGAAATAGGGAGTTTAATATGTACAATCGAGGTTAGAAACTGTATAGATACTTTTGGAGGCGCTTAAACCGTGAAGCCATAGCCCTTCATGCAGGACTTGTACTTGGAAATAATATCGTCGCACTTGCCAGACTCCTGGCCATTGATGAGCAGGCACTCATCCCGAGTGGTCTTCTCGGCGGTGCAAACGCAGCATGGCTTTGGCTCTACAATTCAAATGTTAGCACACCGGGCCGATTAATAAGCCAAAATATCACATACTGTCGTTCTTCTTGCAAGCAGCAGCGGAGGTCTCGGCAGCAACTGTTCCGGTTAGCACACGGGTCACCTACGACAAATATAGCTTACTTGGTTCGGCCATCTTGTAAACTTCGGTCAAACTGTGGTTATGCTGGGATGGAAATCGACTCGGAGAAGATAGTTTAAAAAGTGTCAGATTTGATTGGGTCGCGATTATGTCATCTCACACCACCCCTACCAATTCTGGCAACACCAGCTACAGCTACGCGAATATCCAGACGTACTGGTAGTGCAGTAGCGAGTAATTGTTCGCTCCTTTTGCTCTTTTCTGCATTGTATATGAGCCCTAGCCCAACGACTGGCATGGTGGTTGGCGTGGTTGTTGATTGGCTCCCCTTTTTCACTTGGAGGCCAACTGAGTTTCGGTGCACAGCCTTGCGCCGTGACATGCAAGATTATCTACTATCTATTGACCGCAATCCAACCACGGGCGTCCAAAGACACCATTTTTGTATATAGTGCTGGAAAATACTCGCCATGTGGAGGGTGCTTCCACACAGTGAACTTGCGGACGAGCAGCGGTGCCAGCTGCTCGGACCTTTTTCGCTCCTTGTACAGGCTCTCATGGGAGTCATTGCCATTCTGTCACTAGTCGTCAAGCGCAGCCGCGAATACCCGCAGAGACCATGGAAGATCTGGCTCTTTGACGTGATGAAGCAGGTGTTTGGCGCTGCCGGATTGCACTTCCTCAATGTCCTGGCGTCGATTCTCTTTTCCGAGAGTGGCGAACCGGACCTTGATCGCAACCCGTGCACCTGGTATTTTCTCAATGTCCTCGTAGACACGACCATCGGCGTGCCTGTGCTGTGGTTCTTTTTGTTTGTCGTCCACAACATTGCCTACCGGCTCAATGTCCGCGGCATTGTGTCCGGGCAGTACGGCCACCCGCCTCGTTGGCGCGCCTTCTTCAAGCAGGCGGTGCTCTATCTTATCGCAATGGTCCTTATGAAGGCCATGCTCTACGCATTTTTCTGGTGGATGCCTTTTGTTGACGACCTCGGCCAATTCCTCATCTCTTGGACCGACTTTAGTCCATTGCTGCAGGTGACGTTTGTCATGATGCTCTTCCCGCTGGTCATGAACACGCTGCAGTATTACCTCGTCGACTCGATCATCCAGTCTCCAGAATACCACCACTCAAAGTGCATCCACGAAGTCTCCGAAAGTGGGCCAAACTACGGCACTATATGACCTCTCCTGTATCAATCCGTAACTATTTATCACCAAGCATTCTTTCTCTGTATCTTCTTACTGCTATATTCTCTGTATATTCCTACCTGCTTTGCTCTCTGTATATCCACGGCGTGTATTTGCCAGCAACTCTCGCTAAACTTGCGGTAAGGCAAGCCGCACCAGCCGCACCAGCCGCACTGGTCACCGCGTGCGCGCGCACTACTGACTGAAATATTTTTTATCAGCGACAAATCTCGCTGATTTCACTATCTAAAGTCGAGCATAAATCGAGCATAAATCATGGTAAGTCCGCTGGAAAAAGGCACAGCCTCTCGCTAACTGAGCGGATCTAGAAAATTCGAACGATCTCAAGATCGAGCGACGCATACATCCCCGCCAACAACGCGGAATCGCAGCATCTGCCTCGGAACCTTGATCCGGCACTGCACCCCTTTGAAAGAGCACGGGAGTACACCCGGGCGCTGAATGCGACCAAGCTGGAGCGCATGTTCGCCCAGCCATTCATCGGCCAGCTAGGTAACGGTCACGTGGACGGCGTGTACAGCATTGCCAAAAACCTGCACTCGCTGAGCAGGCTTGCGACCGGAAGCGGCGACGGTGTGATAAAGCTGTGGGATATGAGCCAGAAGGACGAGGTGTTCAGCATAAAAGCGCATGAAAACATTGTCCGGGGCCTGACGATGACTCCGGGCGGCAACTTGTTGTCGTGTGCGAGCGACCGAAGCGTCAAGCTGTGGGATGTCTCCGAGAAGAAGTCGGAGCCGATCCAGACTTACCTGGGCAAACATGCTTTCAATGGCATTGACCACCACCGGGAGGAGGGCAAGTTTGTGACTGCAGGCGAGGCTGTAGAGCTGTGGGACTCGAATCGGTCCAAGCCGATTAACAATCTTTCGTGGGGCGCTGACTCGGTCACTGCGGTGCGATTTAACCAGACAGAGACGTCCATGGTCGCCTCTGCGGGCACGGATCGGTCCATTGTGCTGTATGATCTGCGGACCAACAACCCCGTGCAGAAGCTGGTGACTTCTCTGCGGACGAACGCTCTTGCATGGAACCCAATGGAGGCATTCAACTTCGCCGCCGCTAACGAAGACCACAACACCTATCTCTACGACATGCGGAACCTCAAGCGGGCGCTCAACGTGTATAAGGACCACGTTGCGGCGGTTCTGGACGTGGACTTTTCTCCGACCGGCGAGGAGCTTATCACCGGTTCTTACGACCGGACGCTGCGAATCTTCAGAGCGAGGGAGGGCCACTCGCGAGAGATATATCACACCAAGCGAATGCAGCGAGTCTTTTGCGTAAAGTTCTCGATGGACTCCAAGTATGTCATCTCCGGCTCGGACGACGGCAATGTGCGACTGTGGCGGGCCAACGCCAGCGACAGAGCTGGCATCAAGTCTGCGCGGCAGCGGGTGCGTCTGGAGTATGACACCGCGCTCAAGGAGCGATACAAGCATATGCCAGAGATCCGGCGTATCTCGCGTCACCGTCACGTGCCTAAGGCTGTCAAGAAGGCGGGCGAGATTAAGAAGATTGAGCTTTCCAGCATCAAGCAGCGTGAAGAAAACCGACGGCGACACTCCAAGAAGGGATCGGTTCCGTATGTTGCTGAACGTGAGAAGCATATTGTTGGTACTGCCATCAAGGCTCCGGAAAAGCCTCCAAAGCGAAGGAGGAAGGAGCAGGCCCACAATGATAGCGATGACGAGTAACGAATGTATTTAACTGAATGAACAGGCACTCTAATAGAATCTACCGCCATGAAAATTCTGACTACGCACTCTAATAGAATCTACTGTTAAATGAAGCAACAACGTATGGAGTAATATCATGAATAGTTAGCTTATATATGCGATACAATAAATTTAAAGAGTCTTTTTAGAATCAAATGCCTTTTTAGCGAGGGATTCGAGCGCATCAAACTCGCCAGACTTGACGCACATGTCCCTGAAAATGCCGTCCTCTTTCTGGATAAGAGTGTAAGGAGAATCGTACTCGACAATTTCACCACGGTCCATGACGAGTACAAGATTGTAATCAGCAATTGACCGCAATCTGTGCGCGACAGTAAGGATAGTGGTGTTGACGAACTCTTCTCGGATCGTAGACTGGATCCTGGCATCTGTGTCGTAATCAATAGAAGCGGTCGCTTCGTCTAGCAGGAGAATCTTTGGAGACTTGAGAAGAGCTCGAGCAAGACACACAAGCTGTCGCTGGCCCTGAGACAAGTTACCACCACTCTCGGTGACCTTGTTCTCCAGATTGAGGAATTGGTTCGCATTTTCGCCCGAGGACGCTGATGTGGATGAGCTACCAACGCCATTGGCCTGCGGGACCTCTTGGATAAGGTGCACTCGTCGAAGAGCTTCAAAGATGGCCGCATCCGTATAATGACCGAACGGATCCAAGTTGGATCGGATAGTACCCGCGAAAAGTGTTGGATCTTGTGGAATAATCGCAAGACCCTCGCGCAGATCCCGAAGACCAATAGTAGAGATATCCAGACCATCAATTACAACTCGACCGCTATCCGCTTCAAGGAATCGGAAAAGTGCGGTGATAATGGTAGACTTTCCGGCGCCAGTTCGTCCAACGATACCAACTTTGTTGAAGGAAGGAACGGTAAAGTTGGCGTTCTTGATAACCAGAGGCAATTCTGGTGCATATCGCAGAGAAAGGTCTTCAAATACAATCTCTCCCTTTGTTGGCCAGCTGGCAGGAGGTCGGCTTTCTTCGATAACTGCTGGAGCCTCGCTGTCGAGTTCCAAATACTCCTGAACTCGCTCGACGGAATTCATGTTCATTTCAAGTTCGGCATAAAGTCGAACAGCCCACAAAACGACCTCATTGAACATCAGTGCATAGGACAGTGAGAGACCAGCAAGACCCGAATCAAGGTTGTTGAGGTTCAGCAGAATGAAAGCAGCAGCACCTGAAGCAACAAGAGCTCCAATGGTGTCGACTCGGAAATAAAGCCATCGATTGCAGTTCCATAGGTAGACATATGGTCGGTGGTTGTCATCGATCTTTCGCATGTTGTCTCTAACAAATCGTCGTTGGTCGCCATATGCTCGGATGGTGGAAACACCAACCAGCGTCTCACCAAAGTGCTGGAAGATTGGAGATCGGGATACTGATTCCAATCGCTTCAATTCACGAGACGAGGTCAAGTAGAGATCCGAGACAATATAGTAAAGAATGAAGATCACCACACCCATGATGAGGAAGCCTGGAGTGATGTATGCAATGAGGACAGCAGTCGTAAGCACGGTGACCATGCAATGGGCCATGTCACTGGCAACTGGACTCAGGTCTTGGTCAATGCCCTCAATGTCCTTGGAGAATCGATTCATAATTCGGCCAATTGGAGTCGAGTCGAAGAATCGCGTCTTAGCACCGAGCACTGAGGTAAGAAGACGGTTGAACAAAACACGAGAGGCATGGAGACCACCGAAGAAGACGACAAACTCTTTCAAGGTTGCCGCACAGACATTGCCCAGACCAATGGAGAAGTAAACAATCAAGTAGTACACAGTCGGGTGAGCAGGGGTACCAGGAGCATCGACAGCGGCAGCAGTAAAACTGGGCTTGTAAGTATACTCCTGCCAGGCCCTGGTGAAGAATCCAGTCGCGGTACTAAGGTAGGTTTCAGCATGGTGTGGAGAGGCAGTAGAAACAGTGAACAGATCCGAAGCGACAGTCTTGTCAATCATACCCTTGACAGTCCACTCTCGAATCCACCACGATAGGCCAACGTTGGAAATCTGCTGCATAATGAAGAAACTTAACAAAGTAAGCCAGAAGCCGTACTTACCCATGGCAAGTAGATACTGGGCATAAATCTTTCGATCAACAAAGCCGCGAGCCATACCTTCTTCCTGGATCAACTTACCCTTTGACTTAGACTTATCGTCCTCATCATTCTGTGATTGTCCTTCTGTGGATGAAGATGAAACAGCGCTTTTAGAATTCTCAATCCCCTCGCCTTCCAGGGCATCAGCCAGTTTCTTGTCAAGCAGCTTCTTACCAAGGCTGATATCCTTGTTATCAGTAAGGTTGACAGCCGAGCTACTTCGAGTAACTCCCTGAGAAGCAGTCTGGGAAGCAGAAGCGCCTTGTTTAACCAACTCATCATCTCCAAGGGCACCAGTAGCAACGACCTCTGCCGGAGTACCTTGGGCCGTTATTCGACCATTCTCCATGACAAAGATCTTATCAGCCTGAGTGATAGTAAGGGCGACATTGTGCGAAACGAGGATAACAGTTCGGTTCTCGAGGATTGGACCGGCAAGGCAGTTCTCATAGATAGACAAGGCAGTGTGAGAGTCAACGGCACTAAGGCAGTCATCCAAGATGATATGCTTAGCTCGCGAGTAGACAGCTCGAGCGAGGGAGATACGCTGCTTCTGGCCACCAGATAGGGTAACACCCTTTTCGCCAACCTCAGTCTGATCGCCAGCGTCAAGGATTTCAAGGTCGCGCCGAAGGTTGCAGGCGTCAATAACAGCATTGTATCGAGCCTCGTCGTAGTCACTGGCAAACAAAATATTGTTCCGGAGAGTATCATTAAGCAACCATGCCTGCTGGGCACAGTATGCAACAGTGTCACAAAGACCAGTAGCTGGGTCAACCTTGAAGTCTTCTCGACTGCCAGCTCCCGGTAGGAAGACATTACCAGATTCTAGATCCATTTCACCAAGCAGCGCCATGAGCAAGGAAGTCTTACCAGAGCCAGTTGGACCAACGATAACGGACATCTTGCCGACCGGGAAGTCGGCATTGATGTCTCTAAGTCGGAAGTTGAAGCTATCAGAATCCCGCTGGGCTTGGGCAGAGGACAGCCAAGAGAAGTTAGCATTCTCAAAGCCAATGTATGGCGAGTTAGGCCCTCGTGGAGTGGAGGGGCTCAATTGATTGTACTTGTCAGTTTCACCTTCAGAAAGGAACTGGATGACTCGATCGAGAGAAACCTTTGCCTGCAACACACCAGAGAGCATGAAAGCAAGCTGGTCCATTGGACCACGCATAATGTTGAACAGAGCAAGAGAAGTAAAAGCAACCGGGGCAGTGAGGACCTCGCCCTGGATCATAGTGTACGACAGGAACGAGAGGCAAGTGATAACGACAGGAGCACCAAAGAAGAGCGCGGCACCGGCAGCCCAGAACATGTATCGGGCCCGCAGCACAGCCAGTTCTTCTTCTCGAATGGAAAGCACGCTATCAGCGAACTTCTCCTCCCAAGCGAAATACTTGATGATTCGAATTGCCTGGAGGACCTCATTAGTCTTCTCAACACGTCGATCAGTCACCGCCATGAGCTGGTCCTGGAAGGAAGAGAACTTTCTAGAGAACCAGTAGTTTACTGGAATGACGGCAATCATACCGCAGCAGCCTACAAAAGCACTCCAACCAAGGATACCGTAAAGCAAGAAAAAGGCGAGAATGATCTGAAGGATGCCACTGACAAAGTAGTGCAGGCCAGGGAACAGCTCAGAAACTTTGAAAGCGTCGATAGCCATGAGATTGATAATAGCTCCAAGGTTTGCCTGAGATTCATCGGCCTTCTCTTCTTTCTTATCGTTCCCGTCGTTCTTGGAATCTGAATCCTCCTCGTCTTTGTTTTCCTTCCGACCAAGAGTCCCAGAGGCAGCCACGGCCTTTCGTCGAAGGGCCTTGGCGTAAACTTCACCAATGATAATAGCCTTGATCTGGACGCACGCACGTCGTCCAATGAACAAAGCCTGGCCGTTGGTGATACTCTTGACCACGGAGAATGCAAGAATACCGACCACATAGAGCCATGCGACCTCTGGAGTAGACTTTGACGGGTTCTCAACGTAGTCGAGAATGAGCTTGACGAAGATGGCCGGACCAAAGATGGTTATAGCGAAGATGGTAGCATAGAGACCACCGACGGAAAGGGGCTTCTTGAAGTAATTGATAACTTTCCAAGTGAAGGTAACAGTGGTCTTAATCTTTCGGAACCGTCGCAGAACGTGGAAAGCATGGTCAACTTCGTGCAGGTCCCAGATGTCCTTGGCCGTAATATGTTCCCAGTAGCCCTGCCAGATCAACGGGTCCATGAACGAGAAGGTAAGCAGAGAGAAAATGCTTGAGATTGCTTCGTTGTTTGGGCGGTGGCCAGGGGAAACGAAAAGCCGAGCAGGCTTGTTACCGGTCTTTGAAGAATAGACGCAGTAGACGAGCAGCGTAGACAAGGCAAAGTTGGAGATATAATACGACCGGGAGGCAGTGGAGAAGGGATGAAGCAGGGCAGACCTGAAGGTAATAGCCCCGGAGATCCAGGCAAGAGGATAAAGCGCAGTTGCATGGTACCACAAGCCGCCAAAGGAGCTAGAAGGAGAGTTGATGTAGCAGATTCTCACAGTTGAGAGGACGAAGATGTAGGTCCAGAAAAATGCCAGGATAGTCGGGGTCCAAGAAGAATCACTCCATTCGCTTCGAATTGAATCAACCGTTAGGGCCGCACCAGCTAGAATCAACTGGACCGCGGTTGCGATCCATTCAAGGACAATTTTGACTCGATCGGAGGTCGGCCGAATCACATGCGTGATAACGATATCCGTTCGCTCGTCGGGGACAAGGTTATCATCATCCATAAGCGACGACGACGGGGAAGGCAGCTCCTTCTTTTCACCCTGCTGCAGGACACTGCCATAAGTCTCGGTCGCTTGGGAGTACCTGTGGTTATCTTGATCCATATAGGCATCGATTTCAGCTTCTTCGGTAGCACCAAGCAGGGGCTGTCTGGCCGGATCGGCGGCGATCTTGCGTTTTTCTATCGATCTGAGTACGGATCGCGTAACTACGGTCGCGGAGACAGCAGCGCTTATACCGAGCAAATATTCTTGGAAAAATCTAGCATTTTTTAATTAGCGGATTCATTTTACCAACCAAACAATAATCAGTGTATAACCGGTGAAAATTCAGCCATACCCAACTGATAAGATGATAACACAATTTTTTTTCTTTGATACTAACTTACCTATGCCTGAAGCATGCTGTCAGGTCATCAGTGACCCAGTATGGGCCGTTGCAAGAGCCCATAATTAAGCTTTTAAGCGAACTCTAAGAAAGAGATCAGATTGGTATTTCCGGGGGAGGTTACCCGAGGCAAGCCAAAAATACAAAAAAGAATGAAAAAGGGGGGGGTATAGGTGAAGCGAAAGAAGAGGGCAGGATGCATTTATATAATGTTTGCTCGCCAAAGATGTAGTAGGTACATGCATAAGTCTCCAGACTGCGCATTCGGGCCTCGAAGCAACCAAATTAATCGTTGGTGCCGTGTGTCGCTCGCTGACTCACTATGATCATCAGATCCTGTCGCTCCCCGTCAATTCCACCAAAACGGTAAAGACGCTCTTTGCATTTGGCACGGCTCGTCAATCCCAGGGCTCCAATGAGCCATAGTTGCGAATATTCAATCTCCTGAATTTTGGCCAAACGGTTGGTTGCGGGGATTCATACCGGGTACAGATCCACGGCGCTCGGACTCCGGGGCGCGCGACCAGTGTATATACGCTGTTCAGCCGCATGTTTGCACAGCCGTGCCATTGCCAAGGAGCCAGTCCTTAGCCCCTTGCAACCAGCCCATTGCGCCATTGCCTTCATAATCTCCGAGAGAGGTCAGCAATATATTTCTAGTCTTATTTGGTGGTAAAATTGCTTAGTTGACTGGGTGGTTTCCTGTAGTGTGAAATCTGGCTGTGGGGGGGTGGGGAAAGATTTGTTTGAGGATTGTCCTATCACCGCCGCTGCATATGGCCTTACTGCTGTCGTATCACACGGGGTACCGGCAGTGAAATTCGCATATTTCAGACGATCTACTGCCTTTTGATATTGTATTTTTTTGGCCAGGGGCTATCTGTTTAGCCACATGGTGGTCATCGCTTTTGGTACACTTGAATTTTTGACTTGGCATGGCGTGAGCTGAGACATTGACCTATCTACTATTCAAACCGTTACTACCACCGCTGAGAGTGCGGCATTATTCGCTGTTATATGCCAGGCAAAAGACGCGTAACCAACGCTGCTGCTAGGTAAGGCTGTAGCGTCAGGGTTATACTCTAGGGCAGTTCGACAAGTACAGGGCACCACTCCCGAGGCGGTTGCAGTCTAATATTGGCGCTATTACAGGTAGATGTATTATGAAGCGCTTTAAAAAGTCGCTGTTAATGGCGGGGCATAAATTACAATGGTGTTGAACGTTGATGGTGTAGCATGCATGCGTGAAGATGCGTCTTATCACAGCAACACACCCTTGTACTTACCCACCCGCAGAAGAAGTGTGCCGTGCTAAGCCCCTTAGATTCCATGTATGATATTCACAACTACGTACAATAAAGCAGGTCGTAGATTTTTCAGCACTTTCATCATAACGTTCAGCAGTTACTGGCTGAAGCTGCCTGGCTGGCAAGAAGATCGATTGAAGCTACCGCTAGCGATTATACCGTACTAAAGACAGGTACAAATGGCCGAAGCGCATATGCCAGTGCAGTCTTCACAGTAATTCGAAGAGTCGAAATAACTGAAAAGTGGCAATTGGGTCCTGGCCAGAGCAATTAGGGTCCTGGCGGGGCAAAGGTGATTAGTACAATATATTCACAGTAACTATCGATACTGGCAGGGTCTATTATGCATATTAAGGTCGGTCAGAGAGTCATGTAGGTCATTCGAAAAAGGTTAGATGAGGTTCACGTTGAGCACTTCGGACACGTTTGTGACCGTCTCGCCCGCCAGATCCTCAAGGAACGGGATCATGTCAAGCAGCTCATTGTCATGGGCGTCCGAAAACCAGCTCGAAATAGGAATCGCGTGGTCCGGATGCAGGATGTACGAGGCCGGCGAGTTGTCAATGATAATCACGTCCTCCAGCGGCCGGCCCAGTTGCGCCAGATTCTTGATGTAGTTGCCCTGGTGGTTGAAGCACGCCTCGCGGAACAGGCGGTGGTGCACCACGTTGTGTATGTCCAGCTGGTCCAGCAACGGGTCGCCGTATTTGGACACGGATGCCGTAAACACCACCACCTCGTACAGCTCGCCCACCCGCTTCATGAATTCGTCCACCCCGGGGCGCTTGATGACATAGACATTGTGGTACTGCAGCTCAATCTCGACGGGGATGACAAAGTCCGCCTGGGGGATGTACTTGAACGACGAGTGCACCAGCGTCTCGTCGAGATCGAGCACCAGGCACTTGCGTCCCTTGAGCGGCTGTGGAACTGGCTCCAGGAGCCACGGCTGCTCGTACATGCTCTCGTGGTCGCTTTTATCGAGCGCAACCTCCTCGCCGCTCACCAGCGGACTCTGCACGCTGTGCTCGGGCTGCCGCTCCGCCTCCACCGGCAGCGCCTCGCCCGGGCCCTCGGGCTCTTCCTCCTCTGGTTGCGGGTAGTCGTTAGCGGCGGTCGTGTCGTTAGTCTTGGTCGTCTCTTTCTCGTCAGCATAGTTAGTAGTGGTCGTCGTCGCGTCGCTCTCGGGGCGCGCTCCCGCGGGCAGCGGCGGCACGGGCTTGTTGAGGATGCGCTTTTCGCCGCGCTGGGCGGGCCTGGCCTCTGGCTGGGGCTTGGTGCGACGTTCTGCTGTCGTTGGTGGGCGCTGCTCCCCGGCGCAGCAGAGCCAGAGCAGCACCCTTTTCAGCCCCCGCGGCCCGTCCCTCCGTCCGTACTGCTCCGTGTACTCCCGTCGACGCGTCGTCGCCCGCTCTCGATCCATCCTACTCTGCCAATTCGTCCTTGTAGCGTGCGGAAGTGCAATGGAGGGGGTTCGCCTACGGGTTTGTTTGGCGACCTCCCTTTCTCCCCCTTCGCTTGCGCGCGCAGCCGACATGGCGACATTCCACCCCCTTGACGGCACCTCCACGCACTGCGGCACTCATACATATAATGGTTATGCTGGTTCCAATGGTTATACCGAGGTCAAGGATTGTATATGGATGCAATGGATAAAAGCCTCATTAGCAGCCCGTGATACAGTTTTTAGTGGTCGTAGTAGACCCCGATGGTGATTTATTTTTTACGTATGCAGGTACCTGTGACAAGAGCTTACATGATCAATTGGCGGTAGCTGGCAGATCACCGTAATTCGGCCTGTCCGCTACGTATCATCAGTCAACCATAATACAAAGTAGGAGGCACTTGGCATGGAATTATTATGCATTCCCGCTTCTACAGCACAAGTAGAAACTCACCGGTGATGTACACTACCACAGACAGGTACATGATTATTACCACTCACATCGTCGTAATAGTGTCATTGGCTGCCTACTATCAGCTTTCAGCTATAACTACCATAGATGCCAACAGCGATACCATAGACGTTATTTAAGCCAAGATGTACTACATTATGAGATCAACATGTAATAGCACTGCCAATCAACGGTTATATCCAGCAATGATCACTACCTAACGACCATAAGGTGAAAGAGCCAATTCAACGGGGGTCTGGGGGCTGGCCCCCAGCCATGGGGGGTTTGGGGGGCTAGCCCCCCAAGTAGCCATTCACGGCAACATCCTCAATATCTACGCTAAACTATCTCTCTGCCAAAGAGCCAATCGAATGGCTCCTGGGGGATTCCGGGAGTGGGCCATTCACATGCGGGACCGTCGAGGTGTCGCCGGACGACGGCCAGCCGCACCGAATGACGGGAGACGGCGAAGAGACGGCGAAAACAGGGCCAATTAGCATACGATGGGCGCAAAAAGCCTACAAAGTGAATACCCAGCCTGCGGCGAGTGGACCTGGCAGGGCCCTGCGGTGAGCGGTTCCGCCGTATGGCACGGAACGGTTAGCCGCGCGACGACCGAATTCCGGGGAGCGGCCGGAGAGGAGAAAAACGGGCCAATCGGGTACTTGAAGGGCAGAACCCGCACCGAACGACACCAACCCACCACACATACACTCCATTGAACATGTTCAGGTCGATTCGAGCATACAGCCGGGCCGCGGGCCTGCGGTCGCGGCTGCTGTCCACGCTGGCCGTGATTGAGCACGCCAACAAGGCCGCGTCGCCGGCCAACTACAACGTCCTCGAGGCCGCCAAGCAGCTCGGCGGCGACGTGACGGCGCTCATTGCCGGGTCGGAGGCCCAGGCGGTCGCCCAGGAGATCGGCTCTGTCGCCGGCGTTGCCAAAGTGCTTGTCGCCGAGAACGGCGCCTACGACCGCAGCCTGCCCGAGAACCTTGCCGAGCTGCTTGTCGCCAACGTCAAGAAGCACGGCTTCACTCACGTGCTTGCGCCGAGCTCTACCTTCGGCAAGAATGTGCTGCCGCGCGCCGCTGCGCTGCTCGACGTCCAGCCGCTCTCCGACGTGACCAAGATCGAGTCCGAGGACACCTTTGTACGGCCCATTTACGCCGGCAACGCCATTGCGACCACCAAGTCCGCTGACGCGATCAAGCTCGTGACGGTGCGGCCGACTGCGTTTGCCGCTGCCGCCAAGGGCGACGCTGCGGCGGCCGTCGAGGCGGCGGAGGACCCCAACGCCGAGGCGCTCTCCGAGTGGGTCTCCGAGGAGCTTACCAAGTCGGAGCGCCCTGATCTCGGCACTGCGTCCAAGGTTGTGTCCGGCGGACGGGGTCTCAAGGACAAGGAGAACTTTGACAAGATCATGTTCCCATTCGCGGACTCGCTTGGTGCTGCCGTAGGCGCTTCGCGAGCGGCTGTTGACTCTGGCTTTGCCGACAACTCTCTCCAGGTCGGCCAGACCGGTAAGGTCGTTGCTCCAGAGCTCTATGTGGCGGTTGGCATTTCTGGTGCCATCCAGCATTTGGCCGGTATGAAGGACTCCAAGACCATTGTCGCCATCAACAAGGACCCTGAGGCGCCTATCTTCCAGGTCGCCGACATTGGCCTTGTTGACGACCTGTTCAAGGCCGTGCCAGAGCTCACCGACAAGCTCTCCAAGTAAGCATCAAACCCTCCCACGCTGTAACAAATACAAATTCCAACGCTGTAACAGACTCTCCCAACGCTGTAACAAATACAATTCCAACGCTGTAACAAAGCCTCTCAAAGCCGTAGCCAAAAACAATTCCAGCGCCGTAACAAAACAGTGACCACATGTAACGCGCTCTTTGCACTCGAGGGCTACTCTCCTTCGACCCCTTCGGTTCCTTCAACTTTGGTCGTGTGCCGAGGTGCAGTGCCATGCGTTATCGCAATGGGGATATCTCGTCACGGCTGGTTACGCCGTGCCAGGATCTGCGTACACTCCTGGCTAGTGCTCCGGTGGGTGTAGGTAGAGTACTTGGCGCGGCTGGTTACAAACGCCGTGGATATCCTGGCATGGTGGGTTACAGCACGTGCTGAGACGTGCTTACGCGAGCAGTGTGTCGCCGATAACCAACCACAGCGGGGCTAAACCGCCTTACCGACGACACTCCATGAGCGCTACCGAAAGAACAAAGCTGTTAGCGCGCCCGCCGTACCTGCGGCAGAGCTCTAACGCTGTCCCCAGGCCCGATACGCCGCAGAGCGTAGGCGACGATATCGAGATCCCCGAGTCGGGCAATGCAAGGCCCCATGGCTCCTCCTACTGGGCCTACTACATTCCGGCCATGTCGTGGATCCCGCACTACCGCCTCGAGTATCTCTTCGGCGATGTGTGTGCGGGGCTGACCCTGGCAAGCTTCCAGATCCCAATTTCCATGTCCTATGCGACCAGCCTGGCCAAGACTCCCACCGTAACCGGGCTTTACGGCCTCGTGATTCCACCGCTGGTCTATTCTGTACTCGGATCCGTCCCCCAGATGATCGTCGGACCCGAGGCACCCATCTCTCTCGTTGTAGGGCAGGCAATGGGGCCATATTTGCATGAGGAAACCGAGTTCTCCCTCTCCCCTTCCCAGGTCGTCGGCCTCATCTCTGGTATCTCCGGGGCGGTACTCTTCCTGGCCGGTATCTTCCGAATTGGTTTCCTGGACTCAGTTCTCTCGCGGAGTTTGCTTCGCGGTTTCATATCGGCCGTGGGGTTTGTGTTGGTCATTGACCAGCTCACGGCGGAGCTGGGGCTCGAGAAGCTCATGAAAGAGGTTGCGGGCCATCATCCTAGTGCCTTTGCCAAAATGCGCTTCCTGTGGAGCTATGCATCAGAGGCCCACGTGCTCACGGCGCAAATCGCCTTCTCGGCCGTGGGGTTCATTATCGTCATGCGTATTCTCAAGCACCGGTACTCCAAGTCTCTGAAATGGCTGATCTTCGTGCCGGAGATCCTCCTTGCTGTAATTGCTACCACGATCGTCTGCGATGTCTGGGACCTCAATGAGTCTGGTGTCGAGGTCGTGGGCCGTATCCGTCCCGAGCGGGTGCATATTGAGTTCCCCTTCACCCCAAGCAAGTGGCTCGACTTTAAGGCCAACTTTTCGGCGGCGTTCTTCGCCGCCATTCTCGGCTTCTTCGAGTCGACGGTCGCCGCCAAGAGCCTCGGCAGCAGATTCGACCTCAATGTGTCGACAAACCGGGAGCTTGTAGCGCTGGGAGCCTGTAACCTAGTGGGCAGCCTCTTCTCCTCGTTGACCTCATTCGGCGGCTATGGCAGGTCGAAGATCAATGCAATCTCTGGCGCAAAAACCCAGCTCTCCTCCGTCGTCCTGGCTGTGGTGACTGTCCTGTGTATTCAGTTCGCCATGCCGTACTTTTACTACCTGCCTAAATGCATGCTTTCGGCCGTGATTACCGTCGTGGGTATCTCCTTGCTGGAAGAGGCGCCGGAGGATATTTCGTTCTACTGGAAGATCAGCGGGTACGAGGATCTGTTCACGATCGCGCTTACTTTCTTCGTAACTGTGTTCTGGTCGGTCCAGACAGGCATTGCGGCCGGGGTAGGGTTCTCGGTTGTTCGAGTGCTCCACCATTCAACCAAGCCCAACATCCAGATTCTCGGGCGCGTACCTGGAACCACCGTCTTCCGCAACGCAGACGAGCTTCCTGAGGACCTCGAGGCCGTTCCTGGCAGCCTCATTGTCAAAATCGCCCAGCCACTGAACTTTGTCAATACAAGCGACCTGCGCAACCGTCTTCGGCGGCTCGAGATGTACGGCTCGCTGCGGATCCATCCTGCATTCCCGCGGCTGCTCAATGAGGAGATGAGTCGGCATGTTATATTTGATCTACGGGGCATGACGGCTTGCGACTCGTCGGCTGTCCAGATCCTCCACGAACTGATCCAGGGCTATGTCAACCGTGGAATTGTCGTGCTCTTTGCACGGATGCCTTTAGATAAGACGATTCGCGTCATGTTCGAGACGTCTGGCATCAACACTCTCGCGCTCAACCAGCCAAACAATAACTATGGCAACGCATTCTTTAACTCCATTCAAGACGCCCTTAATTCTATAGACTCGTCGTAACAAGACATTACCAAAATTCGCCCCCGATCGTTGATCACCTTTTGATCGCTATACTTAAAGGCATACTGTAGTATCAATTCATTCGCTAAACGAATTGATCTATGAGAGAGTTAAAAAAAATAGTCAATTCTTCTGTCTGGGACTCGTATAAGAACTCATCCATGTGACGTGGTCCGTGTCGCGTTATATTGTTAAGTGAGGTACCCGCAGGTACCAGTTATTTAACGAATGATTACAATAATTAATGTCAAACCGATGATAATAAGTTAAACCACGACCAAAATTATTCTTGCGCGAATGGCCATGTCAAAGATTCACGTTAGTAACTAAGACAGAGGAATTTTTAACGACCAAGGTAAATGAACAAGACTATGATATCATTTCAACAACTACCAGAGAGGTAATTGTAATGATTACCCGACGATAAGCAATGCCATGTCAGCGATAAACGATTAAGATGAAGATTAAACAATGAGCATGTCAATCAAAAGAGATGATATCATAAAGTCAATTAATGGTTAATAATGGGGTTAAACAATAACGTGGAAGTGGCCCCGGCCCTTGTTGATGCCGTCCTTGACGATCTTGGCAACCTCATCTGGGTCCGAGGTCATCTTGGTGAGGTTCTCGTAACCGGTGGCAGTCACAAGCACATCGTCCTCGATTCGTACACCGCCAACTGGCATGTATCGCTTGAGCACCTCCTGGTCGAGGAACTTGCTCTGCTCCGGGTTCTTGAGCACCGGCTCGAGCAAAAACTCGTTAAAGTAGCAGCCCGGCTCCACAGTGACAATCATCGACTCCTGGAGATCCCGTCGCAATCGCAGATATCGCAGCATAGGGTCTGGGTCCTCGTAGTTTGGTCGCCCGCCGCAGTCGTGGGTGTCCATGCCGAGAAGATGGCCGAGGCCGTGTGGGTAGAATGCAGTGGAGATTCGAGACTTGAAGATCTCCTCCTCGGTCCCGTTCTTGAAGATACCGAGCTCGAGGAAGTGCTTGATCAGCACCTTGTGCGACAGGGTGTGCAGCTCGTCCCAGTGGGTGCCTGGAGCCACCTTCGACATGGTCTGCTCCTGCATGTCCTGCACCGTCTCGTAAATCTCCCGCGACTCCTTGGTCCACTCACCGCTGATTGGGAACACTCGGGTCACGTCAGCGGCATAGGTCTTCCACTCGGCACCGGCGTCGATCAAAACCAGCAGCTTCTCGTCCAGCGGCTGGTCGTTCTTCACGTAGTGCAGGGTGCCGCAGTCAGTGCCAGAGCAGCAGATAGGGTCGTACGCAGTGAACTTGGACCCTTGGCGCATCGAGTGGTACACAAACTCGGCGTGGATGTGGCCCTCCTCCTTCTCAATCGGCAGCGCCGACATGACCGCCAAGTGGCTGTTGTCGGTGATGGCAGAGGCCTTTCGCATGAGCTCAATTTCAAACTCGTCCTTGAGCATCCGCGCCTCCTCAATGGCCGCCTGGAAGGTCTTGGAGGCCTGCACCTGCGGGAAATCGGTGCTGGGGTCCACCGAGAGGACCGTGGAGTAGGCGCCCAGGTCCTTGGCAAGTTCGGTCGCGTACTTGACCGAGTCGACGTCGAACTGCTTTTTGGCGTCCTCGAGGCTCAGTGGCATGCCGCTCCACATAACGTCCTCGTAGTCGATCGGAGGCAGGTAGAGCGTGAGGTGGTCCTTGGCCACGTCGTACGTGACCCGGCACGACGGAATAGTGTCGACACCGGTCAGGTACATGAAGTACCGGTTCTGTCGGAATGGCACGGTCTGGTCGCAGTGGGGCCACAGCTCGAGGGCGGGGGACTCAATGTAGAAGAGCGCCGCAGCCGCAGAGGCAGAGGAAACGTCGGCAGAGCTCTCAGCCGCGAACTGCTTGAGGAACTTGGCCGTCTTCTGGGCGTGGGCTCGGGCAGGGTACTTCTGGGTGTCCAAAATCGACATTTTTCGTGGGTTTGGTGGAGAAATCCAGGGCTATGCGCTTTGGCGGGACTTAAATACGCGATGGGCTGCCACGGCGCTACGGGGGATGCAGGCTGAAGTCATCGCCGTTACGAAAATTTTGCAGAGAACCGTTTCACATTTCTTCTCGACCCGCGATGAGATGTTTGACGTACCCCGTGTAAGACCCGTCCAAGGCGGGATTTATTCCCCTACGCGGTTCTACGAACATGGCCATTGACCATTACAGCCGTGCTGTTCGATCTTATCTGTCCTGTATGGGTATATGTCTATAGATCGCTATCTAGGGCAGTAGATCAAAGTGCCGGCATTTGGCATCAAGGCAGTTGGTTTGATCTTATTATTTTATGGAAGGTCAATTGATCATTAACTACCAGTAGTTAGATTTTGCGGGGAGACAATACAGGTGGCCAGATACACCCCGGCAAGGCGCCAGACTGTGGTATTGTTTACTGGCAGCCAAGTATTGAATGATACTTCTGGCGGGGGGATACGGGCCACTGCTGGTACTTATATCCCATATGATATGCCAAGCTTTAATTGCTTTCAAAAGCTTAGCTACATACGGTAGTCGGCTACCGGTTTTTTTAATTGGTCAGTAGTCGTTGGCCGTCAACTCGCATGCTCATATCGGCATTTGCCATGTCGACCATTAAGCACCGACATTTCTACGGATTAGCAACAACCCCCAAAATGCACTCTGCGATTGATAACTCCAAAGCCCTAAACATTATTATATTCTCATATAGAATCCTATATTCTCTTAACCCAACGATATCACGGCTGGTATCGAACGGCATTCTTGGCGGCGGGGTCGGACCCCGACCGGCATCACTTCATCACTTCGTAAATACAGTACTACGGCACTGTACACAATTAGCATGGCATAACAGGAAATATGGAAATGCCAAATAAGCTCATCATCATGTCATTATCGTCCCTCATTAGTAAGGCTAAAAAGACTTAACCATGAAGATTTCGTTTTCGGGTATGGTCTCGAGCCGCGGAGATCGCGGAGCTGCAGGGGCTGTAGCAAATGCTTGCTTTAGCGACAATTCAGTCTTTCTGGCAGGCACAGTACTTTCAGTGTAGACTACACAGAAGAACTCCTCGTTCCGTGTCTTCTGCTTCCGCTTAAAAGCATACCGTCTTCAGCATTGAGTTAGCCCGCGTTTATGAGACGTGGTGGTACATACCCGGTAAGAAGTTCGTCCAAATGTTTAAAAGCGTTCATTATAGACTGCAGTGGAGAAATCCCGTACTAAACCAAGTCCAACTGTCTCAATTGTCCGTCAAACTTTTGCAAGTGTCTCTGGTTGTTTATAAAATTCAAGTCAAACCCGTAACATTATATATACTTTCCCTCTGGCTACCTCCCACACCGTCCTTCTGCCTCTAAAAACCAAACCTGATAGGTCTTATGAACAATTGTTTACATTTCATGTCCGTTTTGCCCTGTTTCGTCCTGTTTTGTGCTCAACTACAGCAGGTCTAGCTGATTGGAATGTGGTGCGGCTAAGTCGATCCGCCGTGCCGGTACCCAAGAATTTCATACTTTTTATCCACCCCGCTGGAATATATTTGCGTTTACGCTTGTATTGTTCGACAGCAGAACCGAATTCATTTTCTCATGCAACTGTATTATCTCCGTATTGGCTATCGCATGTGTTTGCGACAGGTAACGCGTCAATGCCGCAGCTGGGAATCACGATTGGCCTAGCCATCAATATGCTCCGGATTCAATTGCCTGGCTCCTACGTACATTATTCTGCCTATAAACTGCCAAGTTAAATATGGCATCGTATGATATACAGTAGCGGATGGTAACATGTGCCATGCGCATCAGGGCCAGCAGCTTGAAAATCCTTCACCTCTTATGCCTCTTATGTGTAGCAGAGAGGACTACCGCTATACAGGTTAACGTCGGCAATGCAATATGCTTATGTGACTGCACTCATACTTCCCGCTTATCAGTCTTCCTATGCACAATAATGCAGGTCTGGCGTAGAATGGCATACGGAATTTGCAGTCAATTATGGAGATTCTCAATGAATATGGCCCAGACTTTTCAAATACCTTCCTTCCATAACGGTAATGGAACTGTGCCAGTTTGCCTCTAAGCATTGTCGTGTTACACAACACGAATTGGGCCGTATCCGTTGTTCCCGGTAATTCGGTCGCGAAAGGAATCGAGCTCATTTCTCATTTGACATTCAATGGAGCTACAATCGGCACGTTCTTATCGGGTTCTAATCGTTAATTCATCCGCAAATTGGAAGCTGAGGGGAAACGTGCTTGCAACAGAAACGGGCTGCAATGTTATGTGCATATTCTGTACTTTCCCATGGAGAGAAATTACATTACAGTAGGTCGCGATCTTCAATTCGGACGCGTCGGTAATTTGAGACACCCAGCGTTGTGTTCGCATGCGTAAAGTGATTCCCCACCTTCGCCTAACACATCCCACATTAAAGCAGCCATCACACGCTTAAGCCCAGGGATTACACTCATTCGCAGTGGATTCTTCGACAGATAGGCATGGTACCGCATGATACATCGTACACCAGTCTCTCGAACTGCAGAGCAGTACAAGCCAGAACAACTCGCACTCTCTGCCAAGCTTTTGCTGAAAGTGAAAATTCTATCGGCACTGTCATGCACAGTAAATTCTTCGAGAGCGTTGATTAAACTACGTATGATCGGTCGGCTTAAAAATATCTACATAAGATACGCTCAGATACGAACGATGGTAATGGCTGTACTGCCGTTAACATGTCTCTAAGATGTCTCATCAAAGTACTCTTAAAGATACGGCCCAAAAGCGTTTGACAACCTAATCGATCATAATCTCAGCTCCGTTGCTCACCCCTCATATGTCTAGTCATAAGAACTTCGTAACCAACTCAGTGAGTTTGAAAACGTAGTGGGTCTGATCATGTGATCGGCCTCCGAGTCGATCTTGTCGGTAGGTCATCGGGGGTCCAGCGAACTGTATAAAGGCAGAGGAGAGGAGTGAAAGTCAGTATCATAGAGCTATGAATTAATGACTGCAGTTAAAGAGCTTGCTAAACGCCTTACTATTGCCTCTGTGGCTTTTCTCATACTCTTCTTGGGAGGCGTATCATACGTATTTGGGTCAGTATACCGCTCCGGGTACAGAGTCCACAATATTGAAGTTCTATTTGTTGACAAAGATCAGGGGGCAATTGGCAGGGCCGTAACAGCTGCTTATGAGGAGCTCCAAGGACCTACTTTTTTCACATTTGTCTCCAAGAACTCCTCAGATTATCAATCGCAAGATGCTCTGGTCAAGTCAGTGACAGATGGGCATTATTGGGCTGCCTTGTCTGTGAACGAAGGCTCCACTGACCGGTATCTTAATGCTATTTTGGGGAATAGTAGCACTTCTTATGACCCTTCACAAGTTCTATCCTATGTCTGGAATGGTGTTAGGTACCCTGCATACTCTGATTCCCTTTTCCCGAGTAACTTTCAGATCCTTGTCCAAGCATCCAACTCTGCGTTTGGCAAAATGTACGGAGAACAGTCATTTGAAGCGCTCAAGCGCCAGCCCCAGCCATCTGCAGAGTCCCTGGCTGCTTTCTTGAATCCAATTTCAGTTACCGGAATTAATGTCCAGACAATGGAACAGGGCGCCCGTATATTTTACAGCACTATTTTAATCGCCATGGTCATTCTCCAGCAGCTGTTCTTTGCAATAGCGATGCATTTCACATTCGATGCCCTTCAAATGAGCGAATATGTGACCTTGGCTTGGTATATTGTGATAAGGGTGCTCGGTTCAATTGTCTTCTGTCTGGCCGCATCATTCTGCATGGCCGGAAACATGTGGGCATTTAGAGAAGAATGGTCAGTAAACGGCAATCAATACGTTCTTACTGCAATGACTTTGTGGCTTCTAATGAGCATCCATTCGCTTATATTTCAATCAGCTCTTTTGTTTTTACCGGTTTTTGCGCTACCCTTTTTGGTCATATTCTGGGTACTCACAAATGTCACTAGCACAGCAAGCCCATTTGTGCTCAATCCTGGGTTCTATCGCTGGGCTTACGCCGTTCCTTCGTATGAAGCTTATCAGGTCATGACTGATATTTGGTCAAGTGGGCGGGTTCCTGCCATTTTCAGGGCATTGCCGATTTTGTTCTCGTGGTGGGTCACAGTATTGGCTGTAATGGGCGGTGGGTGCTACAACTTGTACCGCAAATCAAAGCTGACGGAATGCTTAAAAGCAGAGGGAAAACCGGAACCTGGGCTGCTGCAGTAGGTGGCATTTGCGTCTACTGTAATAAGTAGCGATACGCAGATGCTTCGTGAATAGTGGTGGACAATTATGCCGATTGCCATATATCACTTCGGTGGAGGGTATACAAATTTGAGCGCATTAATATATTAAGAAAACTTCATTAGCACATTACTATAAAAATCACAAGCCGAACAGAGGAGAGAATGCTATTAGTAGGTGTATCGGAATTCTGGTCGAAGATCACCAGCAGTCTCTTTTTCATGCTCTGACTTCTTCTCCCACTTGGCAAGATATTTGCCAGAGTCCCTTACTCGGTTTTCATAGTAGACGCCGACAAAGTATAGGCAAGTCAAGACGACGCAGAGCAGAGAAAAGGCGAGCCCGATGCTGACACCCTTCTTGTATAATGGCGCATCCTGTGCCATGAAAGAGAAAGTAGCAATAATGCCACCAATGTTACCAAAACCAATTTGGAAGCCGGTACCCACAGATCGTCGAACATGGCCAGCAAAGTTCTGACTCGTCCAGCACACAATCAATGGCATCGAAGTGTATGCACCCATGGCGACAAGGAAGCATCCCGCATATCGTGCGTGTATTTGAGTCTTCACAACAAGCAAGATGATGAATCCTGCGGCACAGACAAGAGCAGTGAAGATGGCGAAAGCAAATCGATGTCTAAGCTTGTCGGAGAAGACCGCGACAACCATAGAGAATGCAAAAGCAACAGCCCAAGGAGGAATGGAGTGCAACTGAGTCTGAACAGGCGAATAATTGAAGCCCTGGATAATCGCCGTGGAGAAGTAAGCGTAACCATAGGCCGGAATAATTAGGCAGAAGTACATCAGCGCAGCCAGATAGACCTTCCACTCCTTGAATACCCGACCAATGTCACCCGCGGTAATCTTCGCCTCGTGGTTCGAGGATCCAACATCATATTCGAGTTTAGCTTTGATGAAGGCCTGCTCGTTTTCGTTAAGGAACTTGGACTCCTCGGGGAAGTCGGCAATGCAGAAGAACAGAATGATGGCGCCGAAAGCAGTCACCGCACCCTCAATGATGAAAATCCACTGCCAGCCACTGATGCCATGTTTTCCACTAATGCTGTTGCAGCCGTAGGCAATAAGACCACCAAATGCACCCGCAAGACAAGTAGAAGTGAAGAAGAAACTGTATCGCTTCTGAGCTTCATCTCGTCGGTACCACATGGCAAGCAAGTAGAAGCAGCCCGGGAACATACCGGCCTCGAGAAGACCGAGGAAGAACCGAGTGGCAAGCAACCCACTATAGCTCTTGACGAATCCCTGGCCGATTGAAACAATGCCAAACAGGAACATGCAAACTGAAAGCCAGACATGGGGCTTGAATCGCTTGAGCAGGTAATTCGATGGCACCTCGCTGACGATATAGGGCACGAAGAAGATTGTGAGACAAATGTTATACTGGTTTCCAATGAGACCTAGATCGGCAGACATTCCATAGACATTAGCGTTGGAAATGTTCACTCGATCCAAAAACGCGAGAAGGTAGAGGAAACAAATGGCGGGGACAATTCGGAAGTCAATCTTCCACATGAGCTTCCGCTGGTTAATGCCATATTCATCGGCGAGGCTGGCGATCGCTGCTCTCTGCTGTTCAAGGCTGAGAGGGGTGTTACCAACCTCAGTGTTCTTTTCTTCGCCAGCAGCACTAATGTACTGGACCTGGGATTCTGTGTCCTTCTGTTGTTCAATATCCGACCCCGTCATTTTTGAAGGTTAGAAGGTACGCAATCTAAGATGGAAGGCAGGGGATCGGTAGACCTTATATACTCTGCGAACGGCACAATGTGGAACTCTGAAAGATGCATCAGGCCTTGGCGTTTAATTTTGCAACGGCACTAGTATAGTGCAGATCGACTGAGGCATAAGTGTACTTGTGCCCATCAAATTTGAGTCGCTCGGTATTATCCAGCCGGTCCATGTACGTGATATGCGCCGTAACCGGGGGCCGAACTCCGATATCGCCATCTCCGAAAATATTCTTTAGCTTTTCTTTCTCCGAAAGGCGATCATTAGTAAAAATAGGCGCAATCATCCTTTACTAGCATCCAATTGACATTAATCAGCGTCCGAGTGGGTAGGGCCGGACATTTGTCGGAGGATCTGCTAATCCCTCTTTTTTGCCGATCTTCCAAGTACTGTAGCTCAGGGTTAGTCAATGCAAAGCGTGAATGCAGAACGTGTGGGGAAGCCAAGCTTTTGCAACCGAAAAAATAAATAAATGACACACACCTATAGTTTATCGGCAACGATGGCCAATAGACGGGGGTCTACAAACGATAACCGCACCGAAGAGCTGTAGAATCGGCGATGAGTAAATGCGACTTCCCGCTTGGCCGGGCAGCGGTGGTATTACTGGGTATTTTTGGATTACCTGGTACACTGTAATGCAGCTGGTCTAACCCCTGAGGGGTGACTAATTTTTGTGGGTATCCAGGCTGATCATTTTTAAGAGCAGCAGTAGCTTGTACCGGTAGTTGTTTGTTAGGTTTTAGGTTTCTAGGATTTACTACGGGTTTAAGTCCATTACAGTAGAAACTGGCTTTCAAAGCTGCATCAGGGGTCAGGGCAATATTTATATTTCTTCGAAACTGGCCACACTCGGTGCAATGCCGTCCATAACCGAACGGCACTTCTCCCATTCGATTATAACTTTAAAATGGTAGGATACCTTGCCTGTAACACAATAATACCATCACGGTCTGCCGAGCGTGGACTTACGATATGTATGAGCCGGTTTTATGGGCGATCGTGATAAGTATGGGTGCTCATAGTTGGTAAATCGGAGATGCCGCACCGCGAGTGTACATAAACAAAAGTAGCTTTGAATATATTCGTAGCAGGCATTACGTGTTGATGAGTATCCTGAGGGATAAACGTGGTGGTTGATTGGTAAGCCAAATTATCGTGGAGTTAAAGTAATTCAAGGAAGTGAACCTGAGTACCGGTAGACGGTTCCACTATGTTTTTTGCACAACTGGTACTGTAGCAACGACGAAAATAATCTCGAGTATCACCAGCAGATAGAATTACCACGATGGGTACGAAGAGACATTCACTGAGCTATTAGGAGAATTATCAACAGTAGGTAGAGTTAGATATACAGATGATATTTGTTGTCATCAGTGTACGTACGTATCGTGTGCCCAAGTATCCCCCGCTATAAGAACGCTAGTGTATCTTTTAACAGTACTGTACTGTACCCAACAAAATATTTCTGGCGGAACACGAGCAAGAAAATATCCGTAATAAACTCTATGTAACAATTTGGCAATACCTTTACAAATTAGGACAGAGAACTCAAATGGAGTCAACTGGGCTAGAAATTGAAGCAATGTATCAAGCTTCGTTGCGGGTCCAAACGAAGGCGAACAGTCGGAAATCCCGTCCTACTTCGTTGGGTACCTCAAAGATACAATTGCGCGACCAGCGATCTTGGCTGGGCTACACAAGTGGTATGCTCCTATCAAAAAGCACACTTAGTAGAGGCTGCCAAGGACTCAAATATCAATGGACAAAGGTGCGACTCACAATACGAGCACAAACCTATCATTTGTTCTACATGAGTCATGGCAGTCTAATCGGATATCTAGCTTGGGCCACTTGAATCAAGCGGCTCGCCTCTTAACGCCGACAGACAATGACCACGGTGGAATGGAACCTCACTCCACCTCTCACACTACGGCACACCGAGACATCTCTTGTCATAAATGGCAAAAAATGACAGCGCAGGTATAAAATTCTCCGGAGTCATACTCGCGCACCAATGGGAATTTCATGTACCAATGGTCAAGTCAAGTATTTGTCATGTCACGTAAGTTCCAATGTTTCACTCATGTCTAAGTACGCATATGCCGTTTTTTTTTAAGATTCTGTACTGTACTGTAGTACACCTTGGTTAGTATTAGTAAGTGCATTGTTGTAATAAATATATATCTTCTCGCATTAGTCATCATTAAATTAGTAAGTAGTGAATGTACAGTGTTTTGTTAGTTGTATAGCCAGATCTCGTCACCCGGTCGCGGGGGTTGGCTCAGCGATGTCTGGCTCCGTCGCACTGGGTAAGGCGGGTTCATAGTGTGATCCAGCACATCAACCATGCCAGGATGCATGTGAGAGATGGACCCAGCCTTGTGGATGCGGCTCAGGTGACCGTTACTGTCGTGCCTTGGCGGCCGAGAGAGAAAGCTCGGAGAGATGTTGTTAGGGCTCTCGCTGAGCATTGACGGAGACACTGTGCCACTAGATGGCGCCCATGACAGATTTGTATCGGGAGTGAAGCAGTCCGGGCTGCTCGATCCCGGGCTTTCAGGGAGAACGCCGTATACCCCACCAGCCATTGACGCAGCCGCAGCCGCAGCCATTGCTGCTGCAGACTTGAACGGGCCAATGTTAAGGTCCTCGAGGTTCATCACCGGGTCGAGTTCAGGGCCCAGTGGACGGAAGTCTGGTGAGAGATCTGGCGGCGGAGCAGCACTGTCCAACTCGTCAGGACTCGAATAGGAGTACACCGGTGAGTCTTCTTCCGATGAATCTTGGTGCATAGCAGGCTGTGGCTGTTGCAGTGTTTGTGGCGGTTGTACCTGAGGCACTTGGCGCTCCTCCTCATTGTCGATTTGTTGCAAGTCCTGGCTGCTAGGATTCCTGCTATGGCTTGACAGATCTGACAGGTTCGAGTCGTCGCTAAAATAATGGTTAGTAACTTGGGCAGAGATCAATCGTATCTGTTGCATACCTCAGCAGCTCTATTACGTTGTTGATAGTGATTTCGCCCTCGGGCACAAATTCACCCACGTCCTCGCCATTGGCCAGCTTCGTTACAATTTTGAGAATGCCGTCCTGGAGAAGTTGCAGTCGCGACTCGAGCAGATCGACATACGAGCTCGAGTATGTCTTCTCGGGCTGTTTCTTCTTTTCCGAGTATGTGCACAGCTTGTCGTCCGAAGCGCATTTCGAGCACGGCTTCCGTCCGTCGCACTATAATTGTTAGTTCATCCCCACCACCGGTTCTCTCTCCCTTCATCATGTTCTCAACGGTCGACGGGCCCTTTAATGCCCGTCGAAATCACGGATGTCGGATCACTGGTCGGGTGCCGACCGGCTCTCGGATTTAACCATCGGCACGGAGTTGAAATTGGATATCCACTCCGAACTGAGACACCGGCACCCCGATGGACCCTTAGCCTTGCATAAGTCCATCGCAAAGCCCGCAACACCCCCGACCGAGATCACGACTCGTAAAGAGAGAGGGACTGCTATTACAATCAACATACCTTTGTCTTTTTCATTCTACAGTGGCATGTTAGCGGTGTGTAAATTCCAGAGAGCATACTTACCGGCACGAGTCGCAAGCCTTGCCAACTCTCTTCTTGCGGCCGTCCTCATCGGCTCTTCTTGCAAACGCTTGGTTATGCATTGTGGAATAAATAAATAAATTACCAACCGACCCCGGGTGTCTAATTACGAATTACAATTGATTTGTAAAGAAATAACGGGAGGGAGGTCATTTAAATAGTAAAAAATGCGGTGTATAACAATTATTAATGCATGCGGCTAGCCCTTTGCGGGTGTCTAGAAATGCCACGCACAACCGTTGTGGCATTGTGCATGGCCTCTTTTCTTTAGATTTGATATATATGAGACAGAGACATTCTCTACAGAGGAGGGGACTACGTTATGACATGCTTTTTCTGAGCCCAGGTGTTTGACAGTGCGTTTGTGAAGGAAATAGGCAGGTCTCTACTGGTTGGCTTTACCCCGGGGTAATGGGAGCCCATAAAGTTTAGCGGGGCCAAGGTTTAGTGGTGCCCAGCATGGGGGGCGTTTACTCGGGCTGTCGTTGCCTTGGCAGAGTATTGTGCGTACGTAGATGGTCTGCACAGCGGGAGCCCGTCTGTGAGAAAGACTGCTACACACTACGATGCAGCTCCTTGCAGGGAGATTCAGTCCCAGTCATCGGTTTGATTTTTGTAATGGGCGTATAATGCGGCTGGGGGCCCGCTGGGCTCGGGGTGCCGGCATCGGGAGAAGGGCTTTCTGGCAGACCATGGGTCGGAACTTATAAGTTCCGACATCTATTACAGTAGAGGTAGAAGATGCCATTGCCATAACTGGTATTATTACTCTGTATTATGAGTCGAATGCCGATGGTTTTATGTGTTGTGTTTCGCTTAATTTTTCTTTTCGAGATAAATAATAACTGGTATCGAAGCAATGCTCATTGTAAGACTGTAGCAGGCTAAATTGGGCCAAATGGACCAGCGACTGGTCAACCTGCTACGAAGGGTACAAACAGGCCATTAAAAGCACAAGAGCCATTTCTACTCCAGGACCGTCCTGTAGGCAGATCCCGACCACCTACCTCAAGCAGTACAGGAATTGTGTGGGATTAAGTGATGTACTAAGCTGGGGCGAACGGAGTATGCGAGATGCAATAATCTGCCCCCCCAGATCACTCAATATTTCGCCTGCAATGAAGAAATATAAACATATGTACCGCTACTGCATTTCGAACATTTCGACGCGACCGGATAATGCTCTCTCCATTTGCCGAGCCCCAGGTCTCCGCTCCAATGCTGCATGCGTTACCTGCAGGCAGTACAATGTACCATGTAATAGCAAAACTTTAACGAATCCCAGGCTACAAGTAGTAGTGTCGATCGTTTCGGGTATGGCAAGTAAGGGCAACTAAAGTACAGCAGTGCTGTTATATAGGAGACTTGTTGGAGATAAACCCCAATGTCTTCGCTCCTGGGGCCGCTGGTGCTGTTTTTAAAGTTTAATACCCGTAACTAAATGCACCAGCAAGGGAACTGATACAATTCCTCAGTACCTTGCTCATTTTTGGTCAATTACTACTCATTTACTACTGTCCTCGAGGGGTACGGGCCAGTCTCTACTAAAGCAACCGAGATCAAGGGCAAGCACGTAGAGAACGGCGTTACCACAGCTCTTGGCAAGTGCCGAGACCTGCCCCTCCACTTGTGTTGTAACGTTTTTTTGAGCAGTTAATGTTCATTTACTCGAGGCGACGGCTGCACACAAGAAACAGGGCGCAAAATGTCATCATTTTTTATTGGTGATACACGGTACACCATATCTCTCAACCGGAACGGGTTGCCGACCGCTCTGCCTTCATGGCTTCCCGACCAGAGGAAGTTACAACCCCTCATTTACGCTTACTTTCCAGGGGTAATTCTTTTATGGATCGGCTGATCGAATAAAAAAGTGGTACCGAACCGGTATTTGTCATAATTAGTAATTTATCCTGTACACTACGGTACACTGTACCGGTGTACAATAATAACTGTACTCAAGTACCGTATTTAGATGTAGTAGGAAATGCTGAGGTACCAGATAGTTGTATTCCCTTTGACCGTCGATTATATATACAGATGATACAATTACCGTATAACCAATAACTTCAACATCGGTACTGTACTGTTCTCTCTCCCGAGCATTTCTTGAAAGAAATAACAAAAACGATATACGGTACACCTGTAATCGAGGAAGGTTTGGGACCATTCAGCCGTACTGCACTCGTAATAAAATTTCAATTGGTATACCGGTAGCCAGCTCCGAGCATATTGTAATACTGTAGGAATGAAAGAGAAGAAGAAAAAGTCGCAGAAGGCGCAACCTGAGCCCGTAGATCCAAAGATACTGGCCAAAAAGGAGGCCGAGGAGAAAAGAGCTGCCAATCGGGCCAAGGCTGCTGCTGGTAGAGCTACCGTCTCACAATCCTCCTCCTGGACAGGCAAGTTGCCTGCCACACTTCTAAACGAACACTGCCAGAAACTTAAGTGGGAGAGAGTCGTATACGATGCGGTAAGTAGTTGATCCCGCCTGTTCCTAGTAGAATTTTTAACAATCGGTTTAAGAAAAAAGTTAAAGATGGATTTATTGTCACCGTTGACCTGGGCCTAAAGAATCCTAAGACGAATGAGGTTGAACATGTCAGGTTCGCCCCGCCATCTTCACTTATTCCTCCGCAGGAGACCGCATTAGAAGCGAGACACTATGCTGCGACCTATGCCTTGCATCGAATTGCCTCTCACAAGAATATGAAAATGATCCTCCCAGGGTATCACAAGGAGCTTTGGGGGAAATTGGACGATGAGAAGAAAAAGGTAGACAAGGTAGACCGCGACCGCCTTTATGCCGCTGATCCATTCCTAGCGCAGAGAGAATTCGCGGCACAGAAGGCTAAGAAGAGAGAGGACCACGCAAAGAATTTGGAAAAGCAGCAAGGTATTCGAATCCAAAAGGTGGTCAATGCCGTACGCCGGAACATTAGCGAAGAAAGCAGGCACAATGAGGCCGCTGATGACCGAGAAAATGAAGGAAACAATAAACCGATGCCGAAGCGAATTAGATTCAACCAATCCCTCTCTATGGCAAAAGATGTGCGGATCATGGTGGAGAAAACGATCAGGAAGTTCGACGGCTTCCAAACGGTCACAAAAGCAACCCATTTAGACGCCAAGAGCAACAATTTTGGAAAGTATTCTCGTGCAATGGAGAGTCTCGGCTTCACAAAAGTTCATGCTGAAGAAGCACTCCGTCACACTAACTCTCTTGGAGAGGCCATCGAATGGCTTATTATCCATATGCCAGAGGACGACCTGCCAGGAGTTTTCACCAAAACTAAGAATATTGGTGCAAAGGCCACTCTACAGTCGACTGCTTTACAAGTGGAATATGCTGTGCGTGAAATCAAGTCTTTTGGATACGCCGAGCACCTTGCACACGAAGCAATGCTTGCTTGCAACAACAGCAAGCCTTTGGCAATGGCCCGACTGAGTAACCTGTTAGTTTACGGAGAAGAGCTGGCAATTAACTCCAGATCTTCAGATGATCCATCCGAGTTCCTCTCCTGGGAAGAAGAAGTCGCTCAAATGAAGGAGATGTATGATTTGGCATCAAAGAAACTGAACCTACAGGACGATCGAATTGATATACAGCTTGAATGCGAAGATGGCGTGGAAATTGCCATATCCTACTTCAAGCCAGCCGACTATCCCCGTCATATTCCCGGAATTGGTATTCGTAATGCCCTCGATGAGAAGACTCCAAAGTATGTTCTTCTTTCGGCAGCCAAGTTTACGGCAGATTTTTATGCTGAGCGAGTGAAAGAGGGGGACCCATCAATGATGTTCTTCGTAACTGAAACTATCCGCAATGAATTTGCGCGAATCCTTAAGCAGCCAATGCCTCTCTCGGATATTTCAACTGGCGTATTTGGTGTGCGTGAAAATCGCACGGACCAGGAAATGTCTTCCCTCAATGGTGCTCTACAAAAGTCACAGAAGAAAAATCCAAAGAAAATGCGAATTCGATTAACCCAGAAGAGTTCCAAAGAGTTGAAAGAAGAGTTTGAAACTAAGCTCCTACAATCCTCTGCTCTCAAGTCAATGTTGGAATCTCGAAAACAACTGCCGGCATGGCGCAAAGAGTCAGAAATACTTGACATTGTTTCCAAGAACCAAATTATCCTCATCACTGGTGAGACTGGCTCGGGTAAGTCTACCCAGGTGGTCCAGTTTATTCTCGATGAGCATATTCGCACTAATCAGGGTAAAGAGTGTAATATTATTTGCACTCAGCCGCGTCGAATTTCTGCCATGGGACTGGCGCAGCGTGTTGCCAATGAACGAGATTCTTCTGTCGGTGACATTGTTGGGTATTCCATTCGAGGCGAAACGAAGGCTAGTCCAAACACTATGGTTCGGTTTATAACTGCTGGTGTGCTCTTGCGTATGCTTCAGTCAGACGCGGCTGGTGCCTTAGAGAACATCAGCCATGTTGTCATTGACGAGGTGCATGAGAAATCTCTAGATACGACTTATCTTCTCATCCTTTTGCGTCGAATGGCCAAAGCTAAGCCGTCTTTAAAGATCGTCCTGATGTCTGCCACAGTGGACCCAAAGCAATTCTTTGATTACTTTGGAGGTGCAGTTGGCTATACGCATATTGAGGGTCGAACTTTCCCGGTGAAAGACCTTTACCTTGATGATGTTATCAAAGAGATAAATTATGTTCCTGATTCTCTAAATGGCGAAGGAATTACTTCGGATGAAGTCGGTAGGATTATTGTTTCTATCCGAAACTCGATTGATTATCGCTTGATTTCGGCCCTGGTACAGCATATTGATAGTAAGTTGGATTCTTCATTTGGAAGCATTCTTATCTTCATGTCTGGTGCCGCAGAAATTGATAACTGTATATCCTTTTTGCGTTCCTCTGCTGTAGGCAGTAGGATACATGCCCTTCCTTTACATGCATCACTCTCTCCAGCAGACCAGAGGAAGGTCTTTTTGGATCCGCCAAAAGGAAAGAGGAAAATTGTCGTTTGCACTAATATTGCGGAGACTTCTATCACCATTCCAGATGCTGTAGCTGTGATAGATTCTGGGAGGGTAAAGCAAACATTCTACGATGCCAGCGCAAATATCGTGAAGCTTATTGACACTTGGGCATCTCAAGCAGAGGTCACACAAAGACGGGGTCGGGCTGGTCGAGTTAGATCAGGTACTTGCTACAAATTGTATACCCGAAATGTTCAAGAGAGCGAAATGCCGAAGCATCCGGCTCCTGAGATTAAGCGTGCTCCTTTGGAACAACTATATCTCAGTGTTAAAGCCATGGGTATCAAGGATCCAGAACGGTTCCTTGCAGAAGCAATCGATCCTCCCGAAATTGATGCATTGAATACTGCTAGAGCATTACTTATCAAGAACGGGGCCATTGATAAAAGCACTGGTGAGCTTACAGCTCTTGGAAAGCATATTTCAACAATTCCAGCGGATATTAAGTGTGCCAAATTGATGATTCTATCGTCTCTATTTGGTTGTCTGAGCAAGGGTCTGACAATCGCAGCAATACTTTCCCTAAAGTCGCCATTTGTTTCCCCAAGGGAAAAACGAGATGAAGTAAAGGCGGCTATAAAAAGTTTTGGAGGCTCTGATCAGGGTGATCTCCTTGCTTTCAGCAATGCATATGACGCCTGGACTGCAAAGAAAAAAGATATGTCTGGGACTGCGGTCCGTCGGTGGTGCAATGAAAACTTCTTATCTCCTCAGGCACTTCAAGATATCAGTTCGACCCGGCGACAGCTGTTTTCTTCTCTGCAAGAAATACGCTTCGTCCCATTTGGATTCAGAGATGATGCTGAGCTAGACGTTTCCTACAACGTGCATTCAAACGATGCTAAGCTTGTCCGCTCAATTATTGGAGCTGCAATGTCTCCTAGCATTGCAGAGGTCAGTTTCCCTCAGAGAACCTTTAAGACAGTGGCAGGAGGGGCTGTAGAGCAAGACGTCGATGCCGCTGCTATAAAATACTACAGCGAATCGGAAAGAGTATTCACCCACCCCAGTTCGCTCATGTTTGGTTACACGAAATATTCGCAGGATGAGAGATTTGTTTCATACTCGTCCAAAATGGTCACGGCAAAGCCTTACATTAGCGGTATAACTCCATTGAGCATTTATGGACTGGTATTCTTTTCTGATTCTGTTACTGTCGATTCTCTTGGAAGTGGTATCGTTGTGAAAGAGTGGATCGGATTAATGTGTTGGCCCCGTGTCGCAGTCCTAGTAAAGATCTTGCGGCATTTATTTAACGATTTGCTAGAGGACAAATTTAACAATCCGGGTACGGGGGAAATGGATACCCGACAAAGCGAGATTGTGAACCTTGTGAATACGCTGATTCAGACCGACGGGAACGGATATAGGTAAGCTATATTATCAATGAAAAAGTATTATTGATATACATTCACTTTTTATATACCGGTATAGTACAGTAGTACAGTACCTTTATAAATCTATTAGAAGTTGGGAAGTAAAATTGCTAGCTGTCCATTGTACATTTTCGAAAAAATACGGTGAGTGTGTTGGAATTCAGATATGGAGACGTGCATTGACCAGAATGTGGAGCATGCGGGCCAGGATATGAGAGCTTAGGCGAGCTATGCAGGATATCGTAGCCGCGATATGGTAATTGATAAGAGTTAGCCTCTTTGAAGTGGCATATGCGCAAGTGTATCTGGTTGGCTGTCTATAAGTATCCTCCTATCCACACACTCAATCTCCTTTTTCTTCTCTTCACCTGTTATTTCTATCTGTGAACCTCTGTGGTATTTCGCTATCTGTTTGATCACCTACACATTGTGATATTCGTTTGCCTGCAAGTCCTCCTGGTGTGTTTGTTCTCATACAATTGCTTAATATTTACCGCGTACCGTTCGCATCTCTCGACTCTCTGTCTTGATAGTCTTGATTGTGCTAACACTGTACTTAAGCCGAGTGCTCGATCTGTCTACCTCTCAACACCTTTAAATAGAGACTGAAAGCAATAGCATATCTAGGCGCAATGGAGGCTAAATAATGGACTAAAGCTAGACGTATACAAGTGCTTCAGGCACGGTGTCTCAAATGCCTAGTGAAACTTAACAACTAAAAAAACTATCGCTATCGAAAAAATTGATACCATTGTTAGAATCACCGGTGCCAAATTATATAGATAATGTCTTTAACGGTTATAAAAGCTTGAGTTTAGGCCATATTTTAGGCCAAAATTCGAAAAATTTCCCCAAATTTGATAACACTACCTGTAGCTATAGTGATCAAGACCGTACACTGCTGCTGCAGCTAGCGCGCTAGCTCGGATCGCGAATCGATCGGATCCGCGCGCGCGCGCGCGCGGCCGGCCGGCCGGCACGCATGCGAAAAATTAGCGTCACGGACAGGATTCGAACCTGCGCAGGTAGAACCCATTGCCTAAGCTTTACACATCGTATAATAGCAGGGCAACGCCTTAACCACTCGGCCACCGGGACCGCAATTTTCTGGCTAATGTTGGGCACCGTGACCGTGATTACATGAGCTCTGTTTTGAGCCGCATGAGCCGCATGAGCCTCACGATTTTTTTCGAGCCATGTGCCCTCATTATGAGGAGCAGAAGTCCCTTCTTCGGTAGGCAAGCGCGACTTTTGACCTACCTACATTGCTAGGCACTTCGGACGGACTCAAACAGATGGCATTGTTCATTAAAAAGAGTCCCCAGCTGGCACGGCGTTAAGTGCACAGAGACCTCATCAGCTCCACCAGTCTGAAGGCTCCGGTCCCAGGTCTTTTCAAGGGTCGGTCTCCCGAAATCAGGGCCACGGGGGGTAACCAATCCCCACGGCGCGAATGCGATAGGATGGATGGACTCAAGTTGATATTGAAAGGGATTGTTATTATTATTTTGATCGGATTTTTATGTATTGATGTCTACTAGCCCTTAGGCTGCCTATATAGACAATAATTGATTAAATGAATGAATGAATTTCGAGCCGAGGGACGACCCACATCTGCCATTGTTATTTTCCACACCTAATAAGAGATGATCTGCTAGCTTAATGCTCAATCTTCACGATTGCGCACAAATCCCTCTCCTATTTATCTTAATACAAAGAGTTGTCGATGAGGAGGGAGAAAACTTTTCACCTGTTGTACTTGTATGAATGAATTTTCTGTATTATTAGCCCTTTGCCACCTTGTGACCGAGTTAGGCTCTTTATTTCTATTCTGGAGATTCCATGTTGATAAGAGTATCCGTGCTTCAACGACCGATCGGATTGGTACCATATAAGGTACCATATAAAGCTATTTCGGGCTACGCGTGGCAGCAAAAAGAATCTTACCGAGCCCTTATCCTACCAAGTGCACAGACCTGGAACTAAGGCTCTATTGGAGTGCGCAAATGGAGTAACCCAGAAAGTTACTCACAATCGAATGTCAACGGTGCAGCATTAACGCTATTAGGCGTGTCAAAAGCTGAAATCAAGCAGCATGGAAAGTGGAATCATTCATCGCTGAACACAGCGTATCTTTCGCCATTGTCATTATCGGTAATTCGTGCCCTTTTCAGGCTTCCATCATCATAACGGGCTGTTTTACATTGCTCGAGAATCAGTCACATTCCCAAATAGATTGAAAAGGCTTATTTTTCCCACAGGCAGAAGCAATCCGCGATGAGCTTGAACGCTGATTTTACAGCAATTATCCTCAGGAAATCCACCAGCGTCGTAATCGGACCAGGGTACCATCTTCAGCTGCTGAAGTAGTCGCCCGAGTGGCGAGGAGAAGTCAAAATACGGATGATTTGAGTGAAATGACGGCAATCGACATGGATGAAGAGAACACCAGGAATGGAGTGCCTAAAGCTAGGACATACCTGTAGATCAGCTCGGCTATGAAATTGAAGCTGAGGGGGGTTGCGTTGATACCGAATCGAGGAGCGCATCAATTCAAGTACATCCTGGCAGCAGCAGCAGTACCGAAGCACTTATAACGGAGGTATAGCTATCCCTCTGGGTCCAGCGTTTTCTATGCGAAGAGATATTACTCGAAGTGTCCAGGGGATGCATTTTACGAATGGTGCTATGGAGATGAATTCTCCGGCGATTAATACCTTCTATAACCCGATGCAGTCTTCCTAGGCCGTTGAATCAGAAGGAAACAAAAAGTGGTAGTCACGACTCAAGCTACTTGTTGAGGAGATTGAGTGGTTAGTGAACAAAAATGTACCACTTCATGTGCATTGGAGCGAACACAAGAGCTTGTCAACCGTATATAACGGGGACATGGTCTTCAACAAGCAATTGCTAAGGAGAAGGCTAAAGGAGAACACCTCCTGGAAAATATTCTCCACCGGCATCGAACTCACGAATGCTAGTTTGCGGCAGTTTTGTTTTGTAGGGTTACCTTAGTACGTGTAATTGAGGGTTATCGATAATTGATCTATTTTTTCCGTTTAGAGAAGTGGTGTTGTTGTGCCGCCCATCAATGCAGTCTAGCGCTTAAATATTGCAATGTGCTGCCGCCTGCATCTGAGTCCATACAATAAGCGCTTTAAATAGAGACTGAAAATAATAGCATATCTAGACACAATGGGGGCTAAATAATGGACTAAAGTTAGACGTACAGAAGTGCCACAGGAACGGTGTCTCAAAAGCCCAGTGAATCTTTACAACAAAAAAACTATCGCTACTGAAAAATTGATACCATTGCTAGAATCCCAATGCCGAATTATATAGATAGTGTCTTTAATGTTTTTAAAAGCTTGAATTTAGGCCAAAATTCGAAAATTTTCACCAAAATTGGATATCAGAAGTGGTTGGGACTTGGGGGACTTCGACAGAAATCGTCTGCAAAATCTCACCGTTATAATATCAATTGATCGCGATTTTTTTTTTTTTTGTATTTTCACCGGCCGAATTTACCGGTTACTATCAGATAGGAGGAAAATGCATTTACGCACGAACACCCACTTGGGTGAACAGTGTGGG
>JAKTQJ010000088.1:0-51518 GCA_030558835.1 Blastobotrys illinoisensis | reverse complement strand
GAGAATAGAATGGAATTGATGGAGCACAGCTACGGGGGGTTTGGGGGGCGGAGCGCCCCACCTACGGGGTCTGGGGCGGCGCCCCAGGACTGGTTACGGGGCGGGTACGGGGCGGGTACGCTGGTGGGAGTTTTGTTGCGACAGCGATTTTGAGCGACAACACGACAAGATGCACTTGCTCAAGCCGTCGTGGCTCGTCCACGCAGGTGGGTACTCCGCGTAGCGCGCACACAAGCTAACAGGGCAGACGAGAACCGAAAGTTCGAGATATACTCCGTGAGCCTGTCGCCGGATGGCGAGCGGCTGGCGTCCGGGGGGCTGGACGGCAAGGTGCGGGTGTGGTCGACCAAGGCCGTGTACGACGCCATCGCGGGCGGCGCCGAGGAGGGCCCGCGGCAGCTGTGCTCCATGTCGAACCACAACGGTGCGGTGACGGCGGTGCGGTTTTCGCCCAATGGCAACTACATTGCGTCCGGCAGCGACGACCGCGTCGTGCTGATCTGGGAGCGCGACGCGACGCGGGTGCCGCGCAAGGAGTTTGGGCACCAGGGGGAGGCGGACTCGGAGGCGTGGGTGGCGCGGAAGCGGCTCATTGGGCACGACAACGACGTCCAGGACCTGGCGTGGTCGCCCGACGGGTCGCTGCTTGTCACGGTCGGGCTCGACTCGGCGATCATCATCTGGAGCGGGACGACGTTCGAGAAGCTCAAGCGGCTCGACATTCACGCGTCGCATGTCAAGGGGATCACGTTCGACCCGGCGAACAAGTACTTTGCGACCGCCTCGGACGACCGCACGATCAAGATCGTGCGGTACCACCGGGTCTCGGCGGGCGACATTGCGTTTTCCGTCGAGGCGACCATTGCGCAGCCGTTTGAGGGGTCGCCGCTCTCGACGTACTTTCGGCGCTGCAGCTGGTCCCCCGACGGGAACCACATTGCGGCGGCGAACGCGACCAATGGGCCCGTAGCCACTGTCGCCATTGTCAATAGAGGCACCTGGGACAGTGAGATCAGTCTTGTGGGGCATGATGCGCCGTGCGAGACTGCCTCCTTTTGTACGCGGGTGTTTTCGTCGCACAAGGAGGGGAAAGGTGAGGAGAGAGACTCGATCCAGGTCATTGCGACCGCTGCGCAGGACAAGACGCTGGCGATATGGAACACGACAAACCCCAGGCCTTTGTTGGTCGCCCGCAATGTCGCCGACAAGGCCATCACCGACATTGTGTGGACGCCCGACGGGTCCAAGCTGTTTGCCAGTTCTCTGGACGGGACGATACTTGTAGTAGTGTTTGATGACGGCGAGTTGGGGTGGCCGTTGCCCAAGGAAGAGGTTGAGGGGCAGTTGACCAAGTTTGGTGGTACACGGGACGCAATGCTGATTCCAGAGTCGGTGGAGCAGGTTGAGCTGGAGGAGAAGATTGGCGCAAAGGAGGAGGAGAGTGCGAAGAAGCTTGATATGATTATGGGCGGCGCAGACCACAATACGACAACGGGGTTTAGTTCTTCAGCAGCGAGTCCTTCTCCTTCGGTTGGCACGAAAAACGCGGCCAGCAACACCACTGCTACAATTGCAAATGCTACAATTGCCAGTGCTACAATTGCCAATGCTACAAATTCAATTGCAACTGCTACAAATTCAAATGCTACAAATTCAAATGCTGCAAATGCCAATGCGACAAATTCAAATGCGACAAATGCCAACGCTACAAATGCCAACGCAAAAGCCAACGGAAATACGCTGCAGATTCCAAAAATCACCCAAAAAGTCACCGTCACCAAAGACGGCAAGAAACGCGTAGCCCCCCAGCTCATCTCCCAGTCCACGGTCCAGTCCACAGTGCAGCCTGTGCCGACAAAACAACTGCCCGAGGTCAACCTCGGGGTCCACGTTATGGAAATGTCAAAGCCCAGCTACGCCCTGCCCAAAGGAGGCGTCTCATCGCTCATAATCGGCAGCAAACGCAGACACGACGACGACGATGACCGCAAAGACGCCAGCGAGGCCGCCAAGAAGAAAATCGACGAGGTCCCAGAGTATCTACGCCCGGCCATTGCCTCCCCGGCCACTACCGTTTCCCAGGTACGCCTCGGCGTGCCCAAAGTGCGCACCTTCTTTTCAACCGCCCCCGGAGACAGCGTGCTCGAAGTGCGCAACGGCTCCGGAGAAGCCGAGCCCTCGCGCATTGTCGTCACCAAACACGGCCAAGTCGTCTTTATTGACTTTCTGCCGCGCCACGGCCACCTTGCCGCCGGTGACGCGGCCGCGTTCTGGGCCGTGAGCACCGAGGACGGCGTCATCAACGTCTACTCGCCAACGGGACGCCGGCTCATGCCGTCGATTGCACTGGGCACGAGCCTCACCTTCCTCGAGGCGCAGGGGCCCTATCTGCTGGCGGTCACCGCCACGGGGCTTGTCAACGTGTGGAACGTCAAGGAGCGCCGGGCGCTGCACCACCCCGTCTCTCTGGCGCCCGTGCTCGACAATGGCGTCCGCTACGCCGAGAGCGGCCCCGCCAAAGCCCCCTCCGTGACCCAGTGCGCCGTGACGGGCTCGGGCGCCGTCATTGTGACGCTGAGCTCGGGCCAGGGGTACACGTACAGCGCCGAAATGCTCGCGTGGCACCGCATCTCCGAGGACTGGTGGACGGTGGGGTCGCAGTACTGGGACACGAGCACCTCGACGCAGGTCGGCGGCATTGTCGGGCTTGCCGAGCGCCGGACGAACCAAGAGATCCTGTCCAAAGGCCGGGGGGGCTATCTCCAGCGCATGGCTAAGACACGAATGCTGCAGGAGGGGTATGAAGGGTTCGAGACCGTCGTCTCCATTGCCCACCTCGAGAACCGGCTTGGCGCGGCGGTTATGCTCGGGTCCAAGCACGAGCTGCGCCAGTTTCTCGTCGTCTACGTCAAAAGACTCACCGAGGAGGGCCTTGTCGACCGCGTCGACGAGCTGTGCAGAGAGCTTCTCGGGCCGACCACCACCACCACCTCCGGGTCAGGCGGGGCAGCCCCCGAGTGGGATAGCAGGCTGTGCGGCATAGACAAGCACGACCTCCTGAGAACTGTCATCGAAGCAGTCGGCTCTATGCGCCAGGTGCAGCGGGTCATTGGCCAGTACGCGCGGTTCATGGGTCTTTAATTTTTTTTTTTTTTTTTTCAACAGCTCACGTAATGAATAAGAGCTCACGTAATGAATGAACGTAAACAAAGTTTGAATATTAAGATCAAGCTCTGGAGGAAATTGCAAGCATCTTACTGGGTTTGATGCCATTTGGTGTTATTTGGCCGGAACATGCGTCAGGCATGCAGCGGCCGCGCTTCCATTGACGGGTACTAAGTCAAACGGTGGTTTACCGCGGCGCGCCCGGCCCTTCCTTCTGGCGGTGGAGCCTTCGTCAAATCCACTTCGAAACACCGGGCTCAAACCCAGGGGGGCTCAAACCCAGGGGCCCGCTGCGATATGTCTGTGCATTCCAATTGGTCTCGGTCGAACCCGTCCACAATGGACTCTGGGGAGCGTGAGCTTATTCTATTTTTGAACCCAACCTGTATGCATAGCCTGCGCTGCACTGCGGTGATCTGCCAAAACCGCCGACTATCCTATTCCGGTAACCACTGAAATTCCTGTCGGCCCCCTGTTGCAGCAAGATTTAAAAGAAGCAGGATTCCTCCGGCTTTTTAGGGGAAGTAGAATAACTAAGGGTATGTCGGTGCGGGTGTTCGACACTTCCCTGGGGAACAACTTCACCTCGGACTCGTGCCCCGAGTTCTTTCGCGCGTTCACGGCAAACTCGTCCTTCAATGACTGCCATCCCATGTCTTTTTACCTCCAAAACTCGCAGTCCTACATTCGCCAGGTGCGCAAGGGCCTTTCTGCGCTGGAAACGATCCTCGACGACGCTTGCACCGTGAATCAGACACAATGCGTTGATGTTATGGCCGACCTCGACAAACGGCTGCTGCAGGAATGCAGCGACGACTACTCGCAGGGGAACCCCGTCGTCTACGAGGCGCACCAGGACTTTATGGCCTATGAAATGCTCTTCAAAGCAACGTGCCTCCCAAACTATGCGAAAAACGACTCAAACGCAAGCTACTGCTACTCGGACGCCTTGTTTGGAGAGGAGTCTGCGCAGTCTACAAACGCCTATCTCTACCTGCTGCCGCTCGGGACGGAATACCCATTGCTAAATACGTCCTCGGGGGTCATGGAACCCTTGTGCGGCAAGTGTACGAAGCAGACAATGTCTATCTACCACTCATTTACGGGCCAGGCGAACCAGTCTATTACAAACACGTACCGAAAGGCCGCCACGGCGATCAACGCTGCATGCGGCGCCGATACCGTTAATGTCACAATGAACCGCCCGGTGCAGCCAAAGGCGGCAAAGAACGCGTCTTCGCACTTGCTCGTGCCCAATCTCACCACCATGCTAATCTTGATGAACCTGATTTTTTTTATGTGTAATGTTTAATGACCTTTAATGAACTTTTGATTTTTTCTTGTGCCCCACGATCTTCGGAATTTTTTGACTGCGTAGATCGCAGATCCTCGGTGATCGGCCCGCACGTATACGTCCACCCTGTATACATTCAATTACACGTCTTGCATTCCACGTCAGCACTGCCCGCCAACGGCGCTGAGCATTTCTGCAAGAGCAATCTAATAATAAGCTATTCGAGACCCTACAGCTCAAATGCAATACGGCACAGGCATGTCAAAAAAATTGAATCCCGGTTACGCCGTAACCAAGCCTCTCAACGCCGTTACAGTCTCCCTTCCACTATTGGCAAAGTCGGTCTCGGAGTAACTGCCTTTACCCTCTACATCTAATTTGATAATATAAAACACCTTCAGTACTTTTTCCTGATTTAGATGCCATAGCTTCAACTGGATAGACAAGGTTGCCTCTTCGTAGGTGGACAATAATCTCTCATGTGGTGTAGTGCGTGTGTTACTCGTAAAATTACTAGTGGTTACAAAATCAATTAGTCTATGGCGAGTTTTTATTCATTATCCAGTTCGTCGCACAGCTCCTCAAACAGAACTGGCTTGGTCGACTCGTTCTTATCCGCCAGCGGTTTCACCACCTTGAAGGCGCCGGTTCCCAGAGACATTGTTCGTCCGAGAATAATGCATTCCGACACACCCTCAATAGCATCCGTCTTCATGTAGAACGACGCGTCAAACAAATGGTCCGTCGTCTTTTCAAAGGATGCAAGTTGCAGCACAGAGTCTCTCATCTTGGCCAGACCGAACCGAGTAATACCCAGCACCTCACCTTTGAATGTCATCACATCTCCCAATAGTTGAATATGTCGCGGGTCGACGGACATACCGTGGGAACTCATAGTAGTGTCAATCTCATTGATGATACACGCCCGTGCGGCCTCGATACCCAAAACTTGGAATGCCTCGAGCACGTGGTTAGTGGTCGTCTTGACGCCAATGATACCATCAGTGGTCATAACGTCCCGAAGACCATAGCCTTCAACAAGCAGCTCCTTCTTGTTGTCCTTCTCACGAATGTTGATAACTGCTCGTGAAATCTCTGGGTAGCCCTTGACGACAACTTCTGGAAGTGCCCGCCGCAGCAGCTGGGCCCGGTAGTACATCTCCAGCTCAATGGAGTTGGCATTCTTACCAGTGCCTGGAGCAGGCGGAACGACCTCAACGTGAATGGTGTCGTTGCCAATGACTCGGACATCACCGTAGCTGATCTTGAGCTTTGGCGCTGCGGCAATGGCTCGGGCAATATCGCTGATAGTGATTTCGAGCCGCAGCCGCTCCACCGTCTTCCAGTCAATGCGCATGCCAATGTGCGCATTGTGCTCCATAAACACATCCTCCATGTACTTGACGATATCCTTGAGATGGGTCTTTTCAATTCGGCCCTTGATCATTCGCGCCACCCGCTCGTCCTCGTCGTTCTGAAGCACCGCAGTAATAATTGGCGTCGAAATGGTCTTGGAGGCATTCATAATTTCCTTAATTCGCGGCACACCAAGCGTAACGTTCATAGACGCAACACCCGCAAAATGGAAAGTCTTCAAAGTCATCTGCGTACCAGGTTCACCAATACTCTGCGCACCAATAGGACCAACCGCCGTACCAGGCTCGACTTTAGCTCGCTGGTATTTGAAGAGACAGAGCTTCAGGAACTCCTTGACATGGCGCTGGGAAATCTTGTACACCTGGTTGACAGCAATTTTGTTAGCTTCAGGTACAAACTCGTCAAGATCAACGTCGGCAAGTTCCCCTTCGGGTCGCTCAAGAAGAGCTTGCATGTTTCGCCGGGTTCGTACTCGGCCCAGGTCCTCGGCTCTGCTGCGGATAAAGTCACGCACTTCCTGGTAAAAGTCACGCTGTGGGTCCTGCTCATCAACGTACTCCTCTCGCTTGGCCTGTTCACCCTCGACAAGGTTACCGAGGTTATCCCTCCGAAGCAACCCGTCCTCCCGGGGCTTGAGAGTATGATCAGCCAGCTCAATAATCTCGTACGGCTTAAGACCCTCGTCCTTGTTGCTAAACGTAATGTTGAACGCGTGCTGCCAGGTTCGCATGAAATTCACTGGCTTAGCATCGGCCTCCATGTTGAACGGATCGAGACCATCACCACCATAGTTGAATTGAACAATGGCATTGGACGAAGTTCGCACGGTCTCGTCATACTGGGCAGACAAGTCCTCAAGAGATTTCATGAGACGACGCGACATGTAACCGGTTTCGGCAGTCTTGACGGCAGTATCGACCAAACCTTCTCGACCAGAAATGGCGTGGAACAGGAATTCTGGTGGGGAGAGACCAGAGAAGAAAGAGTTTCGCACGAAACCCTTGGAAGGGGGAGATTTGGAGAACTTTTTGAAATGCGGCAGGGTTCGGTCCTGGAATCCATCTGGCACTCGGGAACCACTGATAATCTGCTGTCCGACGACTGCCACCATCTGCGACACGTTAAGCGTAGAACCTTTGGAGCCACAAGTAGCCATAATAAGCGGAGCATTGGACTTTTCCAGCTCTCGAATGCACACATCACCGACCTCTTCTCGAACCTTGGACAGGAGACCACCAATCTTGGACTCGAGGGTCTGTTCTTCATTACAACCAGGCTGTGTTTGCAGGGTGCCCTGCCGGAGCTGTTCAATGAGGTCCTCGCATCGTCGATATGCAAGCTCGACGAGGTCGTCCTTCATCTCATTAAGCTTCTTACCCGGAGTGACATCGTTAATACCAATAGAGAAGCCACGGTTACCCAGCCATCGGGCGCACATTTTGGCCATTCGGTTCATAGCCGTCGCTGCTGCGTCTGGGCCGTAATCACGTAGAATGGCAAAGAATACAGAATGCTTTTTACCGTCACCAAGAGTACTCTTGTCCATAGCACCGCACAGCACCTGGGAGCCACGGATGACCACGTAGCCGTCATTGGGCGACATTTCCGGCGGGTATCCCTTTTCTGGCGCATGGAAGGTTTTGTTCTTGGCCTCCAGGTTAATGACGACGTTGGATTTTTTGTTTGGCTTGATGAGCAGCGAGAAGACCTGTTTACCCGTCCACAGCTGGACAGGCTTCCAAACGGTGGGTGGCGGGATATCAAACTGGAGGTCGCCATCAGACATCATGGCCAAAACCTCGCAGAACGCAGCGCGGTCAAAGAACTGGTCCTTGCGCGAGATGAGGTACGAGCCGGTGATGAAATCCTGGGTCGCGGCGATAATCGGCTCACCAGACTTTGGAGTGACCAGATTGTTCTTGACACCCATGAGATTAATAGCCTCTGCCCGGGCTTCTTCGGTCTGAGGCACATGCAAGTTCATTTCATCACCGTCAAAGTCGGCGTTATACGGCGTACAGACACACTCGTTGAGTCGGAAGGTACGCCATGGCCGGACCTTGGCGTAGTGGGACAGGATGGAGAGTCGATGCAGAGACGGCTGACGGTTGAACAGAACAATGTCGCCGTCTTCGAGGTGTCGCTCGACAATGTCGCCCACGTTGAGGTCGCGCGCAATGTCGTCCTTTCGGCCGTACCGCAGGTTACGTCGGACGACTTCGTTCTTCTTGAGCACATAATTGGCACCGGGGTATTGCAGCGGTCCGGCCGAGACGAGCGCCTTGAGCTTATCGCGGTTGTACGAGGTGACGCGCTCTGGGTAGGTGAGGATTTTGGCAACACGGTCGGGCACGGCGACCTGGTCAACGCGCAGGTTCGGATCGGGGGAGATGACTGTCCGCCCCGAGAAATCAACTCGCTTACCGGACAGGTTACCTCGGAAACGGCCCTGCTTACCCTTGAGCCGCTGGCACAGGCCTCTGATAGGCTTCGCCGTCGCCAGGGTCGGGCCCGACGGGGTGTCTGCGTTGATGTAGAGCGCCAGCGTGAGCTGCATAAAGTCCCACTGCTCCATGAGAAGCGAGATGTGGGCGCCCTTTTCGAGGCCGGCGCGGATCATACTCGAGGCGTGGACGACATCTGCCAGCTTGACGGTGAGATCGTCCTCGTTAGAGGCCGTGTCCTGCATTACAGACGGACGGATGCACACTGGCGGTGCAGGGATATAGGTCCAAATGTACATTTCGGGCCGTCCCTTGGCCGGATCCATGCCCAGCAGCTCGCAGTCCGCGGGCACGATTTCGCGGAACAGATTGTACACCTTGAGCGGGTTGAGGTCGTCCATTGCGCGCTTGAGGAACTTTTCAATGTCGTGGCTGTTCTTAATTGCCTCGTCGAACGACGCATCGAACTCGACCTTCTCGTCCGGCGTCTTCTTGCCGACCCACCGGAACTTGTCGTGGATGCACTTGAGCGGGCCGACTTTCTTGACAACGCCGTTGATGCTGCCACATTTCAGACAGGTCCGCTGCTTTTTGCACTGCTCATTGATCTTCTTGAGGATCTGCATGCGCCGCAGGTTGTCAATGCCGGGCCGCCGCAGCTCCGAGAGGAACTTACGCTTGTCCTGCTCGCTCAGTAGTAGGGCTGAGCAGTCCTTGCAGATGTTCTGCAAAATGCCAATGGTCTGTTTGAAGTAGCCAACGTGGAAGCACGGCAGCGCGAGGCGAATGTGGCCAAAGTGGCCCTGGCAGGTCGCCAGCCGGCCCTGGCACGTCTTGCACTCGGAGAAGTTGTTCGACACACCCTACACAGGTTAGCTGAGTGCCCAGAAGCACTAGATTGGCAATTAACGTACCATTCGGGTGTCGATGGCGCCGTTTTCGTACGGGATCCGGCCCTTGGTCAGATCATAGAGGTCTTTCTGGGAGATCTCGACCACGGACTCCTTGATGATTTCCTGGGGCTTGAGCACCCCAAAGTCAATGTCCTTGATGTACCGCGGCGGGTCGTCCACCACGCTCTCCTTCATCGTGCTCTGGCTGGTCCTATCGTGCTCTGGCTGGTCCTGGAGAGGGAACGGTCGAAAAAATTGGATTTTTTGGTATCGATAACGCGGAGCTCCGACGAAATTTTGTTATGTGGGGTGAATTAATTAACTAGCCAATGTGCTGTGCATTAACATCTCGCGCGCGCGCGCACCGTCGCCAAAGGCCGCCACCAGTGACGGGTTGTCTCCGTAGCACCCACGAACCATGTCGAGCGCGCCGGATAAGACGAAGGAGGACAAGAAGCTGGTCTCCCTGGAGGAGGACGACGAGTTTGAGGACTTTCCAGTTGAGGGTACGAGCGGTTTTTGCTGTGCTGGGCGGAGTTAACGGTGTAGACTGGGGCCAGGCCGAGACTGAGATTGCGACCGAGGAGAACCAGCTCTGGGAGGAGCAATGGGACGACGATGACGACGTGAATGAGAACTTTGCTGAGAAGCTGAGGTGCGTATAAGTGTTTGGGTGTCGGCGCTAACGGCGAGTAGGGAGGAGGCGAAGAAGATCCAGGGTGAGCCAATGGCCCAGTAATTTATTTATACAATCATTGATCTACGGTAGTCTTGAGCTTTGGTTATCCATTATTCGTTGATCTAGTCTTGAGCTTGTTTAGATGTTGTAAATTGTGAAATACCATTATTCGTTGATCTATTCTTGAGCTTCGTTTAGATGTTGTAAATTGTAAAATACCACTATTCGTTGATCTAGTCTTGAGCTTTGGTTATCCATTATTCATCGATCTAGTCTTGAGCTTTGGTTTATATGCTGTAAATTGTAAAGTACATCTCAAACCTGGGGTCTAGTCCAACATTCGAAATTTGTAAACTGCTTCTGTAATTAGTAATTTATTTCTACAATCCATTATTCGTTGATCTAGTCTCGAGCTTTGGTTTAGATAGTGTCAATTGTAAATACATCCCAGTCATACCTTGGAATTAGCCCAACATTCGAAATTTGTGGCACTGTTCTTGTAGGTAGAATTTGGCTCCAATACGTGACTGCCCGTAATATGACACCATTCGAACGTACGCACAGCTCTAATTCAAAAACGCACCCAATTGATGCCCGTAAATTGGCGTGCTACGGGGGGTCTGGGGCGGCGCCCCAGCGCGTGCGGCTCGGCACCACGTGACTGCGTACCACGTGACTTTCGGTGAAAAATTCAAAAAAAAAAAGGGCTTCGATTCGGCGGTCCAACGACGCATACCAAAAAGGCTATTACAAACAATGTCAGGACCGCCAATTCCTCCACCGCCCGGGCTCGAGATACCCGTGCCGCCGCCGCCGCCACACCACCACGCGATCCACCCGCCGCCGATGCCGCCGCACCCAGCGGCGATGGGCATGCCGCAGATGGTGGGCAACGGCACAAGCGGCGGGTTCGAGGCCGGGGAGGAGGAGTTTGACGTTGCGGCGTACGTGTACAACGTCGGGTTCATCCACACGGCGTGGGCGGACACGCTGCTGACGGTGGCGCCGCACCCGCCGCTGCGGCTCCACGCGCTGTTTGCATCGCGGTCGCCCGTGCTGTACCGGTACCTGAGCGGGCAGAGCTCGCCGTACCACGTCAACCTGAGCACGGAGGACCGCAACCTGACGCCGATGGCGCTGTCGATGGCGCTGGCGACGCTGTACGGCCACCAGCTGGACCTCGGCGCGTGCGATCTCGAGACGGCCAAGGGGCTCATGGCCGCGGGGTGTCTGTTCGGGCTCGAGCACGTTGCGGCGGCCGGGTACAAGGTTGTTTTGGGGCTGCTGAGCAAGGAGAGCGTCGCGGAGGTGCTTGCGTTTGCCATTGGCGGCGAGGACGCCGATCTGGCGTATGCGGGGCCGTACCCGCCGTTTACTAACACACTGGTCGCGTCGGTCGTGGACTTTGTCGTGGCCAACCTGGCCGTGTCGCCCGTCGACCCGCAGATGCGGGAGGTGGTGCGCCAGCTGCCGTTTGGCCTGTTCAAGCACATTGTAGAGCACGACAAGCTGCAGGTGAAGAGCCACCGCGAGCGCAATGCGTTTGCGCGCGAGATGATCAAGGCGCGCGCGGCGGCGAACCAGCAGTACGACGAGTCCGTCGTGATGGCATTTGGCGGCGGCAAGAACGGCGTCGAGGTGATCCGCAAGCCCGCCGGCAAGAAGAAGGCGCTGTGGAAGGCCGGCACGAATAACTAGAGCACGAATAACTAGACAAGCATTACGCGGCCGAGCTCTGGGAGGAGCGGGCCGCTTCGATATCTTTAGAGGCGGGTTTAGCAACGCCGTTTGTGTCTTTTCCGCAGATGAAACACGAGGGTGACTTCTTGTAGCGCTTGAAGAAGCAGTTTTCGCAAAAGTAGTGGTTGCAATTGGTTTTGACGGGTGATTGGTAGTCTTTTTTGCATATAACGCACTTGAATGGGATGCTTTCTTTGGCGTCTTTGCTCTCTTTGCCATTCTTGCCATTCTTGCCATTCTTGCTGTTTTGCGGGTCTTTGGCGTTTTGCTCGGCCTCCTGGTCGAGCTTCCACCCTGCGGCGTAGTCTTCTCGGGCGTGGAGGAACTTGCACGAGTCTCCGTAGCCACAGTAGCCCGTGAGCTTGTAGTCCTTGCACACGTCTGGCTGGTAATCAATGAGCGTGGTTGATCTCACGTTGGCCGCAGCCTTTAAGGGGCCAAACTTTTTCCTGCCTTCGCCGGCGGAGACAAACTTGGCGTAGCCTGCCTTGCCATGGTACAACCCGTCTTCCATGGTGTATTTTGTGTCTTTTTTCTCTGCGGTTGATCTGTCTTCGGCGAAGAGCCGGTCTTGTTTTGTCGCATCAGAGGTATTCGTCAGCTGTTCACTGGGCTTGTACTCTTCTTTTGGGGGGGTTAGAATCGCTGCGGTCTTTGGTTCGGGTGTCGATTTGGCCTTTTTGACAATGGTGATGGGCGATTTGTCGTCTTCTTCGGTCTCGGCCTTTCGCTTCGCAGCGACTCCGCTTCCTCTTTTCTTGAACAGGCCCATGCCTCAAATCGCCAATAATCAAGTGCCGTAGATAGTGTACAGTAAATGGCTTCGTATTGAGTAGTAATGGCAAATTATATCGCCCAACAAATTAGCGCTTATTCAGCGAACATTACTAATTCACCGCGCCACTTGTTATATATATTACAGTACAGTACTGCATTTTACAAATCGCCATCGAATGCGAAGCACTTGCCTTCAAGGTCTCTTTGAAGATATTCTTGATATATTACTTTGGCGATGGTATATTACTTGACCAATGTCATGCTACTTGAGCAATGGCATATTGCTTTAGCACTGTGATGCGACAAGGCCAATGTGCCCATCCAATGGCATCATGCTCCATGTGCTTTACCGTTTCGTACTACGACAATGTTATACAACAGGATTAATTCATACATAGACCATACTACAACACCAATGTAACATAACCAATCCAGTTATCAATACTGCTCCAATGTCATATTTCGACTACGGTAGTATGCTACTGTGCCAATGTTATATAACCAAACCAACGTTATTCAAACCAATTATACCACCAAACTAATGTATTGTATCAAGCCAATGTCATGTCACCAGTCCAATGATATATCACTAATTTCAAGGTATCATGCTGCTTTACCAATGTCATGTCACTCTACCAAGACATACTATATCAATGTCATCGCATTACACTACACCACTCTAATGTTGTACTGTTGAGTGGTCTGAAGACCACAGAGAGGTATTCGACTGAAGAAAAGAAAGTCATTATGAAAAAAGTGATTGAAGTTGAAAGTGAACTTGATAGATGCGGTGTTGCACTCTCAGGAGGGTTAGCACCTGCATGGCATGTTTCGTTATTTCGAGAGAAAAGGGTAGGTTCAGAGTCGTACCTTGGTATTTATCAAGTGCCGATTTAGATCTTAATGGTCCTACTTGCCATACCCCCGGAAGACTACCAAGCGTGCTTCTTAGATGGAAAACTGAGAATCTTATTTTTTATAATTTTGATTCCTTTGTGAATTGGCAGTGGGTACCGTGGCTATACCAAGAATATGGGCATGAATATAGCACTCTTTCAGAGGAGCTGAAGGAAGCTGCCGGGGGAATTGATGAACCACCAAGCGGTTGGGCTACGCCGAACAAGCAAACCCGGTAGTCCTGTATCGGGTGATAGTTATGAATCATCTACAAATATCTCTGAATTGCCAATGTTATCACCAAATCCATCATCACTGTCTTCGCTCGCGAAATCGCCATTGGATGATTCTCCATCATGTCTTCCATACTGCCTCCATCCCCATCATCTCTTTTGAAAAACGTATCCCATATTTGAGAATAAAGTAGACCTGTTCAAGAAACTCATAGTGATTTTTCTGTCGCTGCCGATAATGTTGACGCCCGGGAGAATCAAATGTAATACGTGACATCAGATCATCAATCACGCACGACATATTCCTTACCAAGCGACGCAAAAAGTCCCTCAATGCTAACATAGGTAGTACCGTCATCTCGCCTCTATCGAAGTCAGGAAACAACAGAGCAGCAACACTGGCATTATAACTGCGCCAACAAAGTGATTCCGTCTCACAGAATTTCTTTGCTTCTTTATCAGACCCTTTATACTTCAAAACGACAGCGTGGTTCCGAAGCTTGGTTGGATCGTCTACTCCGTGCATTCTCAATTGAAAAAGCCAGTAACAGCCACAGTCCACAGGCAGTCGCAAAACGTATCATGACTCTTCGAAGGAACTGCATTTTTCTTTGCAGATCTGATCATCTGAACAGTTTTTTGATCTCCCATTACCAGCAATTTCCCGTCATAGCTCACTTTAGGAAGTTTCAGCTGTTTGACGTAGATCTCTCTAATGATCGCGAGAGTCCCATCTGCCGTTGATTCATTTCCATCATGGTAGTAAGAGGGGCATAGCTAGTCACAACAGGCTCCAGTCTGGAGAGTTCTGGCATTGACGGTCTTTTACCAAACTTTTTATAAGTGTCCGGAAAAATCTCTTCAAGAGCCCAATGAATCAAATTTTCTCTTATCGCAACTCATTAGTAACCTATCATATCGTGGGGGATGTTCTTACCTTATTCGACCTAGGGGAGTCGATCGTGTTTTTCGGATGAGCCGTGAACTCGTCTGGTTCGACAGCATCGTGTTCTCCAATTTTTTTTTCGGATTCAAGATCATTGGGTGGCATGTTTATGCTCTCAACAGCAATGTCATTCGTAGCAGAATGAGAAGTTTGAGTCGTTCCTTCTTGTTCTACCGTTTCCATTTGCTCAACTGGGGCTTCGCTGCTCGTAATTTCTCTCACTCTTTTCTGACCAGCCTCCTCCGAACTTTTCCTGAGAAGGTTAAGTGACGATATAGAGGTAGATACCCCCATCAGATAGAGCATGTCTAGTTGAGTGTCTTTTACCCCACTATCACGGAGATACATGCCCATAGCCCTCTGGACACCCGAGCACTGAATATTTCGATGGTAACAAGCAATCGATAATATCGTCGTATATCTGGCCTCATCTAGGCTAGGATTTTCCCTTCTCTTTTTATCCTCGTTCTCATCGGCAACATTTTTGGTTATAGGTTTGGCCAGCAAAAAATCAATAACCGGGTAAACTAGACTTGCCTTAGAAGAATTGACCACCTCCTTAAAATTTATGGAAGATAGACCCTCATTTCGAGTGCTCGATAATTGGTCATCGTCGACTTCCTTCAAGCAAGGCATTTCCTCTCTAACTGTTTCGAGTTCATTGTCGAGGTATTTCCGGATTCTTGCGCTCACCAACAGTTTTTTCCCTCTTGATCCACGGTAAGCATGTCATGCCTAAAGTAGTCCATGAATAGGAGCTCCCTGTAGAGCCTTCTTGCGTCACGAGATTCGAAACTGCCATTAGCAATGCCCGATAGTATTGTTGTCAATTTAATCGGCGGGGTCTTTCGGTACAACAACTCAAGCGAACTTTTAATATCTTTATACTGCTTCTCGGTGATAGAGTATTCTACTTTTGGCCTAACCATATTGACGTTACAATCGTTGACAATGTTACCGTTAGAGGTAAAAACGAACGATTTCTCCTTACCTCCGCCGCAGGCCGTTCCCCGCGTCGCAAGCGTTCGCAAGACTACTCCCACTTTCTCTTGGGCGGTCTACCTCCAAACTTTGAAAACCTTGAACTTACGTAAGTAAACTGTATTTTGTTGAAATTTCGTGGTGCTGTACTATGCAATTCACGCAGGCCCTATTCATTGAAGAGGGCCACCGCCCGAGGACTACCGCAACACGTCCCTAATTTTGCTGCCAACTCCATCAGCCGAAGGGTACCAAGTTTTTTTACTGTTTTCCTTGGCCCTCGGGAGGTAACGAATCTCCACGACGTAAATGTGGTAGAGCGATGGACCCCGTTGATATGAGATTGATTTGATTTATATAGTGTATTGTACCGGTATTACTGTAGATTCTTATCGCCCCAAAGGAGGCGTACGGACTAATAGATTTATTCATTCATTCCCCTCGCATGAATGCTACGAGTGGTGGGATGTATACGAGTAATTGACCTTGCTGCACTTATATCCGTCGTCTCAAAGGCAGCGTATCCTACGGGATAGTAATACTCCATGCAGAAGGCAGTTCCCCGGAATATCTCAGTTTGTATGAGCAGAAGCTATCCCATTATCTGCGAAAGTGTAATATTATTATCGCGAGGTAAACGGCAACTCAGATTGCTTCTGTAGTAGTGCCTGGTATACACATGCCAATGAAACTAATTTAGTACTGTCAAACCCTATTACCGACACCATGTTCCGGTGAAATGCACTTTGTATTCCCGGAAATGACCAATACAGTTTGCTACCGCCGCCTGCTGGATTTTCTCATTCAACATGGACTCCCGGAATATGCTGTTACGTGAATACTCTACAACAGGTGTCTCTCTTCACCCTGGTTTAACAGCATGTCGCGGTACAGCGAATGAGATTCCGGGCCTTTGTCCACTTGATAACAGCATTCAATTTGGACCCCCAGCCTACACTCTTGGTGCATTGGATCAGCTTCCAGTAGAACTCTTGTATATGATTCTTGCTGCTGCGGACTTGTTATCGCTGACGACGTTTCGGCGCGTCAGCAAAAGCGCTAGGCTGCTGGTAGACTCGATACCAGAATACAGCACGATAATCGAGTGGGTCCCGATCTTGATTCGTGCTAGCCTCAGTATCGGCTCTGCAAGATGGTTCTCAATGCGACGGCTCTACGAAACGTTGTGCACAGCGGAATGCGAGAACTGTGGAGAATTTGGAGGATTCATATATATCGTTACCTGCCGACGCGCTTGCTATAGCTGTATTACTTGGAGTACAGATTATCTCATGCTGTTAAGAAGGGATGCGGTGAGGAAATTTGGACTCACCTATAAGGAATTGAGAGCAGTACCATCTATTACCTGCATTCCGGGCAATTGGAGCCACTATAGATGGGATGACAGCCCCAAGCGAGCTATACTAGTTGACCATCTCTCTGCTAGAAACGCTGGTATCGCCTTACATGGATCTGTAGAAGCAATGGAGCGCTATGCGACCAAGGCGATTTCCGAAAAGCAGATGCGGTACAAGGAAAGAGTGCAAAACTGGACCCCTGCTAACCCAAAGCCTCGTATGCCCAAATGCAAAGATGAACATGAATTGAATGTACGCAATATAAAGCGGTTTATGGGGGTTGTTCGAGCGCCGTTTTTGAATACTCGGGACCGCTCTCTGGCGTGGGGTCTACAATGTTCGGCTTGTCGAAATCGTTTCCAGCTGTATACGAAAAAGACCTTTTTGGAACATCTCAAGGAGCTAGGGGAGATTGTACAGACTAGAGCAGGTAACTGGTTGCATTTAAGCATACATGAGCGGTATAGGAGCCACCATTTCAGGCACGATGAGAAAAAGGCTGGCGAAGGAATAAACAGTGAAGGGATGAGGGAGCGAACGGGGGATATTTGGACTATTAGCTAATACACCACGAGCCGATTGGGGGATCCGATTAACCACTTGCGTTTCTCAATGCTGATGTCGAGATCGGACTACAAGCGTGGCACCACACGGAATATTTTACTGAGATCAATTCTGTAGCTTGGTTCGGTACTTTTTCCCGGTGCGCGAGAGCCATTCTTTGAAGCCATGCTCAATTACCAGGCTTTCCGGGCTGTGCAATGCTGGACGGTTTGCTGAGAATGTGTCTGTAGAAGTTGTTAAGGAAACGCAGAAGATAAGACCGATAGTAGTAATGCAGAGCACATCTGTCCAGTAAATGTGCCTTCCCATCCCCTGGTGCTAACACAGTGCCCAAAGCTGGAGTAACACTCCCCAAGCCAGGCAAACCTGACTACTCTGAAGCCCGCACATGCCGACCAATTGCGTACTGAACACCTTGGGAAGTGCTAGAAACGATTATCAACTAACTAGTTTGGGGGTCTGGGGGCTAGCCCCCAGCTACGGGGGGTTTGGGGGGCTGGCCCCCCAAGTACACGACCGGCGAGTGACCCACACGGGAACTGCGGTATCAATTGGCCCAAGCCCGCGCTTAGAACGGAGGTTTGGTCGTTTGTCGGCGGCAGGCGTGATATTACATAAGCGGGAACGGTGACGGCGGGAGTTTTGCCACGCCAAAGGCGAGCAACCCGACAACCACACCACATAGAAATGTCGACACTAGAGGAGCTGGACAAGAAGGACGAAGGGCTCGACGAGGAGCTGCTGGGCGGGTCTGTGCAGGACATTGTGAACCGGCGCAAGCTGCTGGAGAACGACATCAAGGTGATGCGCTCCGAGTACCAGCGGCTGACGCACGACAAGAACCAAATGTCGGAGCGGATCAAGGACAACCAGGAGAAGATCGACAACAACAAGCAATTGCCGTACCTGGTGGGCAACGTTGTCGAGCTGCTGGACATGGAGGGCGAGAAGACGGTCGAGGGCGCGAACGTGGACCTGAACGCGACGCGGCAGGGCAAGTCGGCGGTGATCAAGACGTCAACGCGACAAACCGTCTTCCTGCCGCTGGTGGGCCTCGTCGACCCGGAGACGCTCAAGCCCGGGGACCTCATCGGCGTCAACAAGGACTCGTACCTTGTGCTGGACACGCTGCCGGCGGAGTACGACTCGCGCGTCAAGGCGATGGAGGTCGACGAGAAGCCGACGGAGACGTACTCGGACATTGGCGGCCTCGACAAGCAGATCGAGGAGCTCGACGAGGCGGTCGTGTCGCCCATGAAGCAGGCGGACAAGTTCAAGAGCATGGGCATCAAGCCGCCCAAGGGCGCGCTCATGTACGGCCCGCCGGGCACGGGCAAGACGCTGCTGGCGCGGGCCTGTGCGGCGCAGACCAACGCGACCTTCCTCAAGCTCGCCGCGCCGCAGCTCGTGCAGATGTTCATTGGCGACGGCGCCAAGCTCGTGCGGGACGCGTTTGCGCTCGCCAAGGAAAAGGCGCCGACGATCATCTTCATTGACGAGCTCGACGCCATTGGCACAAAGCGGTTCGACTCGGACAAGTCGGGCGACCGGGAGGTGCAGCGCACCATGCTCGAATTGCTGAACCAGCTCGACGGGTTCGGCTCCGACGACCGCGTCAAGGTGCTCGCGGCGACAAACCGAGTGGACGTGCTGGACCCGGCGCTGCTGCGGTCGGGGCGACTGGACAGAAAGATTGAGTTCCCGCTGCCCAACGAGGAGTCGCGGGCCGGTATTCTGCAGATCCACTCGCGCCAGATGACCACCGAGGACAACATCAACTGGCAGGAGCTCGCCCGCTCCACCGACGAGTTCAACGGCGCCCAGCTCAAGGCCGTCACCGTCGAGGCAGGCATGATCGCGCTCCGCACAGGCAAGTCCAAGATTACCCACGAGGACTTTGTCGAGGCCATTGGCGAGGTCCAGGCCCGCAAGTCCAAATCCGTCTCCTTCTACGCGTAACTTATTAATCCCCGCATGCCCTACATACTATCAATGCTTCTTCCCCCTGCTCTTGGGGGGCCACGCCCCCCAAACCCCCCGTATCACCATTATGAGACTACACGTCCTACATAATATCAATGCTTCTTCCCCCTGCTCTTGGGGGCCACGCCCCCCAAACCCCCCGTAGCTGGGGGCCAGCCCCCAGACCCCCGTTCCATCCAATCCCCCGTATCAAAATTGTAACAATTTGCCGATTTACCAACTCTACAGTTCCGCCGCGCATTGCAGCTACTAGCCATGGTTAACAATTGGGTATTGACAGCGAATTATAAAAGGAATTAGAGTTTATTGCAACGAGACCTTTGTACCAAACTTGTGACTATCTTTCGTTACACCGATGGGTACCGACAACTCTTCACGCATAGCTACCTCTCGGAGTGAGGCAAGCGCGGCCTTACGGGGACGGTTCCTACCGGAACAGTAAGTTTTTCTTTCTGCAGGCGTCTTGCCTTTTTCATCTTTATTGTCAGTTGGCTTTGAAGCGTTCCGGAGTTTGTTGCGTTGGTTAAAATTTCGTTGCTGATTTGGTTTGTTGGAGAAGAAATCTCTTGGTGGTTGCCAAATGTTTTCGTAAGCTGAGTATGCTGGTGTGGAATGATCCATCATTGTAATATTTTTTTTAAAAACATCGAGATATCCGCGCAGCTGATTCTGAAAGTTCTCCGAAGACAGCGAACCAGCGTTGTTGAGATGGGATGTGAGTGCCATACCTATAACGGGAGGCAAATTTCGAGCAATCAAGTTCATTGCTTCCAATCGCTTAGAAGCATCTATCAATTGGGAAAATAAATGACAAGCGGAGTTAACAAAACGTTCAAAGTTCTGTGAAGTAAGTTTATGTGGTCGAGAGATCTCGAGCTGACGAATCTTTTGAATCAGGAAATCGTCTTGTGATCCTCTGTAGTAGAAATTGGAAATGTGTTGCCACATCTGTTCAATGTCGTTCGTAATCTTGGATCGAACGGCATCAGCCACTGTAATGGGGAGGCAGAATGTTACAAGCCATGTAACTTGCTTGTGTTCAGGTGCTCCATAGAGTTCCATGCATTCTCGGAATTTTGCCTTGAATCCATGGAGGGGTTCCTCCTCTGGTTGCCACTTGGGTAGCTTGGATGGGTCAAACGAGCGAGGTGGTTGATACGTATATCCATAACCACTAGGAGCCGTGTCATATGGTAACTGTGTTGGCTGATTGAGGTAAGAGAATTGCTGTTTCAGGGGAGATGATTGACCCTGTTTAACTTTGGCTGCTCGCGCTTGGGCGAGTATCTCGCGTAAGAGTTCGTAGTCTTCTGGCATGAACCGACTTGCTTCCTGTTTGTAAAGTCTTGGGTAGGGAGCGGGTTGGACTGGAGAGAGGTTGCTCAAATCAGGATAAATTTTAGGAATGTGAGGCTTGTCCTGATTGGTTTGTGATGGTTCTTCCTCAACAATTTCTTTGCCTTTGCCTTTATTGGCTGATTGGGGGAAGGGCCCCAGAGGGTTTTTCTGAGGACTGGAAGGTACCCCAGTACGTCTGGTGTTTGGCTTTGAAATTGTGGATAAGTTGTCAATTGTCAAGTGTCGTCCTTATTGCAGAATTGGGTGAGTCTTTTATAGATAGCTGAACTCTTTCACCGGAATTACCGAAATTTCCGTGTGCCGAAATGAGGTTCACTTGAATTCGATTTGAGGACGACAGTGCGGGGCTACTGCTGCAGGGAGTGCAAACTGCAGCCAATTACCAATTGAGCGTGAGGGAAGCTCAATGTGGGCCCGCTAGTGAAATTTTCGGGATCAAATGGATCTCCGCCCGAAAAATTGAAGAAATTTCGGCAGGGGGTAGGAATCGCGACAGCTCCAAAAGACCTAGTTATCTATTGTCGGAGTGAGGCAATCTTAAGGGGGCAGCTCCTACCAGAACGGAGATCAGGTGCGGCTGATAGGAGACAAATTTACCTCCTGCACAAGCCGATCCTTTGCCGTGCAAAGGCCTGCTACATCTTTGCTCCCAATGGGTGAGAGCACGCTCCATTTCAACAAATTGAATTTTCTTACGTAAACTCAAGAATTCTATCAGTTGGCGGTGGCCCGCTCAAGTGAAAAATCATTTTTACCTACCGTATATCATTGTCAGCGATTGCGACGTCAATATGGTTAACTCTGAAGTAAAAGTGGAATATTCTATCACTGAAAAGCAGTGTAATGATATTAAAGAATCGCTGAGCACGTTGTATCGAAAGAGTCCGAGGATTAAATTGACAACAATACTATCGGGCATTGCTAATGGCAGTTTCGAAGCTCGTCATGGAAAAAAGACCTATAAAAAGCTTCTATTCATGGACGAGTTTAGGCATGACATGCTTACCGTGGATGAAGAGGCAGAGCTGTTGAAGAAACTGCTGGAGAGCGAAAGAATGCGGAAACACTTCCACCATGAACTCGAAACAGTTAGAGATGAAGTGCCTTGCTTGAAGAAAGTTGATGAAGACAAATTATCGACCACTCGAAATGAGGGTCTATCTTCTATAAATTTTAAAGAGATGGTCAATTCTTCTAAGACAAGTCTAGCGTACCCGGTTATTGATTTTTTGATGACCAAACCTGGAATCAAAGTTGACACTGAGGAGGAGAAAAAGAAGAGAAAGCGAAATGTCAGGCTAGACGATACCAGATTTGCGATGGTGTTATCTATGGCTTGTTACAATCGAAATACTCAGTCTTCGGGTGTCCAGAAGGCTCTGGGCAGGTATTTCCGTGATAGTGGGGTAAAAGACACCGAATTGGAAATGCTCTATCAGATGGGGGTATCTGCCTCTGTGTCGTCACTTAACCTTCTCAGGAAAAGTTCGGAGGAGGCTGGTCAGAAAAGAGTGAGAGAAATTGCGAGCAGCGAGGCCCCAGTTGAGCAAATGGAAACGGTAGAACAAGCTGAAATGGAAGCTGTAGAACAAGCTGAAGGAGCGACTCAAACTTCTCGTTCTGCCCCGAATGACATTGCTGTTGAGAGCATAAACATGCCACCCAATGATCTTGCATCCGAAATTGGAGAACACGAAGCTGTCGAACCAGACGAGTCCACTGCTCATCCGAAAAACACGATCGACTCCCCTAGGTCGAATAAGGTAAGAACATCCCCCACGATATGATAGGTTACTAATGAGTTGCGATAAGAGAAAATTTGATCCATTGGGCTCTTGAAGAGATTTTTCCGGACGCTTATAAAAAGTTTGGAAAAAGACCGTCAATGCCAAAGCTCTTTGGCAGCGCGGCAAAGGATCCGCCTGTGTAGGAGGTAAAGAGAAATGATGAACTGATAGAAATGAATTGAAGAATTAATAGAATAATACGACTTAAACAAGGACGTTCAAATTTCCTTCAATAACACGCAAGTGCCTTTGAAGGAACGCGGCGGTCATTTATAGACCGGGCCCTCACAGGTCCCCGAGGGGGTCCCGTGACAATACCCCGTAGTAATTAGATAATGTTGTTACAGAACCATTGACGCAATTGCAGGCTAAAGATCTCGTTTTATACACATTGGATTGTTCAAAGGGGGTTTGGGGGGTCTCCCCCCTGCTATGGGGGGTTTGGGTGGCCAGCCCCCCAAGTGCTTAGGTAGGAGTGTAACTATTTTTGTTGCACCGTTGGGTTGTTACAACAACACTGTGTACTCAATGATGCTGTTGCAGAACAATTGCGTAATATTAGGGACTGCGGGCTGGCTATTTTCAGTATGCGTACAATTGGTCGACTCGAGGGGGTCTGGGGGGCTGGCCCCCCAAGTGCCTCGGGTGGGCAGTTAGTCCCAGTAGTTGATGATCGAGTCGAAGCCACCGGTAGCGATTTTGGACGATTCCTGTGGGTGAGCTGCGATGACGGTGCACGCCTTGGCCTGGGCTTTGAAGCGGGTGACGTTCTGGCCGGTCTTCCAGTTCCAGAAGACAGCGTAGCCGCCCGAGTCGCCAGCCATGAGGTACTTGCCGTCGGGCGAAAAATCGAGCCCTACAGACACCCCAGCGGAGCCGACGCCGCCAAAGACCTTGCGCTTTTGCATTTTGAACCGGTCTGTGGCGCCAATGACGCGGATTGTGTTGTCGAGACTCAGCGCCGCGACGTACTTGCCGTCCGGGTGCAGCGCGACCGAGGGCATTGAGTGCTGGGCCGGGTCGGCGATGAACTTTACAGGCACGTTCATCTGCCACTCCCACACGCGGACGGACTTGTCGTTCGAGGTTGTCATGAACCGCTTGTTGCCTTCGACAAAGGTGATTGTGTTGACGGCGCCATTGTGGTGGTCGTACACCTGCTTGATCTCCCGCGTGCGGGTGTCAAACTGGACAATCTTGTAGTCCTGCGTGGCCACGACGAACCCCGAGGTGTCGAGCGGGTTGAATCGCACGCAGTTGGGCAACGTGTGGGTCGTGAAGCGGTCTATGCACTGGCCCGTCTCCGTGTCCCACAGCTTGATCATCTGGTCGTACGAGCAGCTGAGGAACTTTGTTCCGTCGGGGGTAAAGTCGAGGTCCTTGATGCCTTTGCGGTGGCCCGCGTAGGTCCTCAGCAGGTCGCGGTCGTGGTATACGTCCCACAGTTTGATTTTGGAGTCGTTGCCGCCGGAGAGTAGCAGGTGGCCCGACTTGGGGAAGAACTTGAGTCTGTTCGTGCCCCCGGCATGGCCGGTCCAGCTGTGGATCTTGCGCTTGGGGATGAACCACTCTTGTTCGCCCGGCGTCTTGTTGAGATCAATGTCGAGGTCCTGGGGCACATGCATGTAGGTCCGCCCCAGGTAGTCGAATTCGCTCTTTCCGTGGAACTCGGTGGTCTCTTTTTCTTCGTCTTCACTCTCTTCGCTGTCTTTGATCTTGGGCTCTGCGACGGGTAGAGCCTCTTCGATTTCAGCAGGCTCTTCTTGGTCTGATTCGTCTTCGGAGCTGCTGCTGGAGTCTTTGTACTTGGCCCATGGCCCAACGTACTCATTGTCTCCGTCTATGACGGTGGAGTCGCCTTTTTTCTGCCGTTTCGCCTTGGCCTGCCGCAGATCGGCTTTGGTCACCTTTAGGTCGCTCAGGTCCTGGCCACCGTTTTCTTCGGCAAGGCGCTCGTCGGTGAATCCTCTATTGTCGATATCTCTGGCGTATCCGAGAGCCTCAAAGTTGCGTTTCTGCAGCCGGAACGCGGTGTGGTCAAATGCTTCTTCTTTGGCCCGCCCGGCAATGGTGTTCTTGGCAGTTTCTGACTTGAACGGGTTCTGGGGGCCTGCTAGATCGAGTGCTTTGGTAGATACGGCAACTTCTGGCGCAGCATCGAGCAGGTCTCCTCTCACCGCCATCTCTCCGCCAGCTGCACCAGGCGTGGTATCTCGGTCTGATTCCGAGTCCGAGTAGTCTACTAGTCCCATGCCAGAGTTGAATATTAAATATGATCGGTCGACTAGCGGTAGATCAAATATCAATATTCAAAAACCGAGTACCAAATAGCAAATATCAAATACACCAATATCAAATACCGGTACCAAATCAGTACAGTACAGTACCAAATATCAAAAACCGTGTACCGATATCAAATACCAAATACCAATAACAAATACCAATATCAAATACCAATATCAAACACCAATATCAAACACCAATATCAAACACCAATATCAAATGCCAATATCAAATTCGAGGGTAGCGAATATGGTGGCTCGTTGGCGGTTGGTGGTTGGTCGTTGATATCGGTAGGTACAGTGTAACGGGGGTGGTCGGGAGATCACCGCCAATGCTAATACTGTTCCGGTAGCTGATGAACTACGGCCAATAAACAGGGAATTGGGCCATTGGCATTAATATAAGTGCGGATCGTTTACATTAACTACAATACAGATAGGGGGCACACCTACAGCGCTTGTCGCTACAAATACCACTAATCGCTGATAAGTTGATTTGGGAGACGGAATTTTTTCATTTTTCAACAGGAAAAAATGTCAAAGAAGCGAGAGTTGGAGGAAGACGTGGTGATGGCGGATCACGCCGAGGAGGAGGAAGAGGAAGACGACGAGGAGTTTGTCCAGGTCGACTTTGACTTCTTCGACCCCAAGGAAATCGACTTCCACGCGATCAAAAACCTGCTGAGACAGCTCTTCGACGCCGATAACGAACTGTTTGATCTGTCCGCCCTCGCAGACCTCATCCTTGACAAGAGCTGCCCGGGAACGACAATCAAGGTCGGCGAGGAAGATACAGACCCGTATGCGCTTTTCTCTGTTATTAACATGCATGACCACCGGGAAAAGCCCGTCATCAAGACGCTCATTGAATACTTTATTAAGAAGACCGGGCGGGCGCCGGAGTTTAACAGAAAGCTGCGGCGGCTGTTTATGCCCAGCAGTGACGCCAAGGTTGGTCTGCTCATTTGCGAGCGGGTCATTAACATGCCGGTGGAGCTGGTCCCGCCGCTGTACAAAATCTACAGCGACGACCTCAAGGAATCGGACATTACGCATTACGTTATTGTTTCGCGGTGCTTTACTGAGGAGGAGGCTGAGATCGACAAGGAGGACCAGCGGCCGAGCAAGAAGGTGCGGCCGTCTGCGGGCAAGGAGACGTTTTTCTTCCACCCGGAGGACGAGCTGACGCATAAGATGGCCGACTACAATGCGACGTACAGTTTTACTAACGAGGCGCAAAACTCGGACTCGAAGCGTGCTTTCCAGCTTTCTGGCATCAAGTCTCAAGGCCATCTGATTCTCCTCTCGGCCGACAACCTGCCCAAGCTCGTAGCCAACATTGCCGACGAGTACCCTGCCCCTATGTAATATCAATCCACTACCCGGTACTCGTATCGAAAGCGTTCATTCATTATATTTGACTGGACCTCCATGAAAGTTGATAGCCTTGTATTTCATGGAAGGTATTAATGACTAGTCAGGGCCCAACTGCCTAGGCCAACAGATATGGGAGCGGCGATGCCAGCTCGCCATTAGAATTTGGAGCCCGTATGTGCAATTGCGCTTGTGATGCAGATTAAAAGATAATGGAGACAGATGGGGGTCGCGAGCCACGGGGGGTTTGGGTGCCCCAAGTACGCTACTACCTAGGTAGGAGTAGTTTGTTCCCCAATTGACACCCAGAGGTAAACATAATAGTACCCTCGTTGAACCAACTGATGAATAGAGAGTAACAGTAGTAATTTTAAGGGCAAGGGGGCAAGCCCCCTTGAACCCCCATTCCAGATATTGAAGATATGATAACAATATAGTAGAAGATAAGTTTGAAAGGACAAGGGGGCAAGCCCCCTTGAACCCCCATTGAAGATATGATCAATTGAACAATATAGTAGAAGATACGATTGAATAGACAAGGGGGCAAGCCCCCTTGAGCCCCCATTGCAGATATTGAAGATATAATCAATTGAACAATATAGTAGTAGATATGATTGAAAAGACAAGGGGGCAAGCCCCCTTGAACCCCCATTGAAGCTGTAATCGATTGAACAATATAGTAGAAAATATGATTCAAAAGACAAGGGGGCAAGCCCCCTTGAACCCCCATTGAAGATATGATCAATTCACCAATAGAGTAGAAGATATGATTCAAAAGACAAGGGGGCAAGCCCCCTTGAACCCCCATTGCAGATATAATCAATTGAACAATATAGTAGAAGATATGATTGAAAGACAAGGGGGCAAGCCCCCTTGAACCCCCATTGAAGATATGAATTGAACAATATAGTAGAAGATATGATTGAAAAGACAAGGGGGCAAGCCCCCTTGAACCCCCATTGTAGCTGTAACCGATTGAACAATATGGCAGTAGGAGAGAGACGGGGGTCTATTACGTTAATAGAAGGCGCAATTGCTAGCTAACGGGGGGTCTGGGGGGTTTCCCCCCGGCTACGGGGGGTTTGGGGGGCCGAGCCCCCCAATGTGCGGCGAGTGTGTAGCCTTGTAATTCATGGCAGCTATTAATGACTAGTCAGAGTTAAATGGAGGCGCAATGGGGGGTCTGGGGGGTTTGCGGGGCGCAGCCCCCCAATGTGCGGCGCGAGCGGCGGGTGCGGCGACTTGAGCGGCTTGTCACATGACCAGGGCACGTGATTGTTGAAGCCGCGCGGGGTACCCGACAGTCACAGGCCGACGGTGGGTTGATTTCGGCACGTTGACAGAGGCGAGGCATAAAAAGAGGTCGATGGCCGCGTTTGACTCGAACTGGACCATGTCAAGTGAAGCTACTCCGTCGAGCGGCTCTGCGGCCAAGAGCGCGGGCGCCGAGGCGATCCACGCGACGTTCACACCCGCGGCGACGAGCCTGCCGCAGCAGACGTCGCCGCTGCTGTCGTCGACGCCGCCGACGGTGACCAAGGCGCTGTCGCAGGCGTACCCGTTCATCCTCGCCGCGGATCACGTGCTCGCGCTGCTCACGTGGACGTCGGGCGACGCGTGGCAGAGCTTTCTCGTCGTCGCCGCGTACACGGCGGTTGCGCTCTACTTTGAGGTGCTCGTGCGCTACTTTGGCCACCTGCTGGCGGTGGGCGGCATTGCCGGGTACGTGTGGTTCAACAGCCGCGTGGAGCACGAGCAGGCGGAGCACCCGACGCTCGACGCCATTGTGCACACGCTGACGAACGTTGTGACGCGGCTCAATCTGTTTCTGCAGCCGATTACGAGCCTGTCGCTGACGCCGCACGACGTGACGCGGCTGCTGCTGACGACGCTCTTTCTGAGCCCGGTGCACATGATTGTGGCGTTTTTCGTGCTGTCGCCGCGGTCGCTGCTGGTCGTCGCGGGCGTTTTTGTGCTCACGTACCACTCGGTGTGGGCGCGGGTGACGCGGGCTGTGCTGTGGCGGTCGCGGACGGTGCGGCTCGTGACGTTCTATCTCACGGGGCTCGACTTCTCGGGCACGCGGCACAAGAGCCTTGCCGACATGCAGCAGGCGCGGACGAGCACTCTCGGGGTGCAGACGCGGGACGGCAAGCCCGTCAAGTTCACCTTTGTGCTGTACGAGAACCAGCGGCGGTGGCTCGGCATTGGCTGGACGGGGAACCTTTTGGCGTACGAGCGCACTCCGTGGACGGACGAGTTCCTCAACGAGTCTGCGCCGCCCGAGAGTTTTAGGTTGCCGGATGCTGAGGGCACGGGCATGGTGTGGAAGTGGGTGGACGTCAATTGGAAGCTCGACATGAGCAACGACGGGTCGCTGGTGCTCAACAGCGCGCAGCACAAGCTCGCCGTGGACCCGGGCGCCAATGACGGGTTTATCTACTACGACAACACGTGGAAGAAGCCCTCGGCGGAGGATTCGTTTTCAAAGTACACGCGGAGGCGGCGGTGGGTGCGCACTGCCGAGCTCATCAGCCTTGATTCGGACGTTGCGGAGACCTCTGCCAGGGCCTCCACGAAGGCTCCCTCGCAAAATGCAGAGTCTCCAGAAGCGGTTGTTGATTTGCATAGTGCTGGCGAGGACAATGCTTCGACGGACAATATTTCGACGGGGGTTGCCCACAAGAAGACCAGCCAGACCCAGAAGCGCAAAAAGAGCCTGCGGTTCGAAGACTAACCAGTAATATGTAATGTTTTGTTATTTGCCATGTATCTATCAGCAATTCGCGCACTCACTCACTTCATTCGCTTCAATGGGGGTTCAAGGGGGCTTGCCCCCCTTGTCTTTTCAATCATATCTATTACTATTTTGTTCAATTGATCATATCTTCATTCGCTTCATTCACTACTATATTGTTGAATTGATCATATCTTCAATGGGGGTTCAAGGGGGCTTGCCCCCTTGTCTTTTCAATCATATCTTCTACCATATTGTTCAATTGATCATATCTTCAATGGGGGTTCAAGGGGGCTTGCCCCTTTGTCTTTTCAATCATATCTTCTACTATATTGTTGAATTGATTACAGCTTCAATGGGGGTTCAAGGGGGCTTGCCCCCTTGTCTTTTCAATCATATCTACTACTATATTGTTCAATTGATTATATCTTCAATGGGGGTTCAAGGGGGCTTGCCGCCTTGTCTTTTTATAATCATATCTATTACTATTTTGTTCAATTGATCATATCTTCATTCGCTTCATTCACTTGGATGCATTTCATTCACTTCATTCGCTTCATTCACTCCATTCACTTCATTCATTTCATTCGCTTCATTCGCTTCATTCACTTCACTAGTGCTTCATTTCACTTCATTCACTTAATTCACTTCATTTACCGGTACTTAATTCACTTCACTTCATTTTACTAGCTATCACTTCACTTCATTTCACTAGTTTCATTCGCTTCATTCACTTCATTCGCTTCACTTCATTCACTTCATTTCACTAGTTTCATTCACTTCACTCACTTCATTCGCTTGGATGCATTTCATGCAATTCACGCATTCACTTGGATGATTTCACTTGGATACAGTCTTGACGTGGATGATTTCACTTGGATGCAGCTTGGAATTTTGAATACAGTTTGGAATTTTACTTGAATGCAGTTTGGAATTTCACTTGGATGCAGGAACTTAATGGATGCAAAAATTTGAATGGATGCAGGAACTTAATGGATGCAGAAATTTGAATGGACTAAATATGCGACCACGGGTCGATGGCAAGGACCTTGCCGTACTTTTTCGACTCGGACGGAGTGTACTCAACGTACTGGAACGCCCTACTATCAAGAAACTCCTTGACTACCCGCGAAAGGTTATCCTGCGCCGCGCCACGGTCAAAGTGGTGGCCAATGCCGCAGATGGCATACACTGGGCGCATCTCCTTGTCGGCCTCGGCCTCTGCAAGGACCTGCGCAAGACGGTCGACCGACGAATCCAGGTCCATGCCGTGCAGGTCAATGTAGATTTCACTGTCGGCGTTCTTCCGCTGCTCGTAGAGAAGCTCCGACGCCTTGGTGTGGCTCTCGACCATGCGGTCGTGGTTCAGCTGGCCCTTTGCCGAGAGAATGCTGGCCTGTGCGGGGTTGTTGTTGTGCCACGACGAGGCGGCTAGCTGGAGATACTTGTTACGCATCTCGCCGTGCTTCGCCGCCTGGTGGCGTAGCGAAATGTACTGTCTATTGCTTTGGAAATCCGGCGTCTCCCATGGAACGCGCCGCGGCTTGACCAGCTTCACCTTGGACCGGTTGATTTTCGAGGCAATCTTTATCGGCGACGCTACCGGCAGCGGTTTCTTCACCTCCCCTGGGTTGCTTATGGCGTTCGTCTTCTTCTTCTTCTTCTTCTGCGGCTTTTGCCCCAATACGGGAAAGTCGTCCTGGTCATTGAGGTTGACAGAGGCAACCGCAGGCGGCGCAGCTTCCACAACCCCCAAAGAAAGCTGGTCCAGTGGGATCTCATGCAAAAAAGGACAGCTGCTGCCGGCCAGACAGCTGTTTTTGAGCCAAAATCGGCATATTCGCCCGCTCAGATCATGCGAGTAGCGACAGTCGGCACGAAGACACTCCCCAAACTGCACGTAATATTTGCACATGACGGTCCCGCTGTCATTTCTGTTGTTAATCAAAAGGTTCAGCGTGCGCTGAATGTCAAAATCGTTCATCTCGAGCGCCTGGTGTATGTCCTCGTCGCTGTTCTCCTCTCCGAGAATCTGCCGCAAAACGTCAAAAGGAGACAACTCCTTTGGCCCGCTGGGAACTGCCGGGCTATTGGCAATTGAGCCATTGGATCCGCTCAAAAAGGGCGATCCGGCGATAGAGGAGGACTTGGGTTTCTCCAGCTTGGAATAATCCGACGGAAGCGGAACAGTCGCTGCCGCACTGCTGCTAACCACCTCTCGCATCTCTACAACCCTCAGCACCTCCTCTTCGTCGCCGCCCTCCTCATCGTCACAGCCCCCCTGAGTGTCCATATCCCGGTGTTTCCACAGTATATCCAGCACGAGCCGCTCCAGCTCGGCCGACTTCACCCCGGGGTACTCCCGGGCGACAAGCTCCTCGACCTGCTCAATCTTTTCCTCCTCCAAAATCTCCTCATCGTCCAAAACGGCATTGCACCGCTTTTGCAGGCTCGGACCTTTCTCCATCGCGTGCCGGGCTCACTTCGGTCCGCGTCGATCGCCGGTCGTCGTATTTTTGGTGATGTCCGGCGCGTGCGCAGGCGCTTCCTCCCAACTGCCAGGGTCGAGAAAATTGACGCCGGCCATCGCTTCCCTTCTGCCATACACACACAACACGATCGGGCACTGGATACAGAGGTCGTCGCAGTCATGGAGCAAGTCCGCTCGAAGGAGGTTGGCTTGCGCAAGTCGCAATGCGCGTATGTTTTTGTTTTGTATTGTCGGAATGGCGGGTTCTAACTAGATGCAGCGAGCTCGTAACAAGCCGGAAGCGAAAGCTGACGGAATTGTACTATGTGACGCGATTCCCCACTGTGGTGCCCCCGGCGGAGGCGCTGGAGCAGGAATCCGACGCGCTGGAGGCGTTTTTGCACAAAAACGACATGGAAAAGGGCCGCGTGTTCCGCGATTCGTCGCTGCCGCTCGAAAAGGAGCTGCCGCTAAAGAAGCCGAGGGTCGAGGATGTCGCCGAATCAAGCACTGCAGCTGAGGCTGCGGCTGAGGATCTTGCTGAGCGGGCCCGGGCAGTTGCTAAAAGGCCGCCGTCGGGCAACCCTATCGCCGTGGGGGGCTCTGAGAACGACTTTATGCTCTTCCTCGTGCCAAACCGGCTCCCCGAGCCTCCGCAGAGCAGAAACCCGCTGGCCGAGTTGTACTACACGACGCAGCACCTTCCGCTGACGAAATTGTTGCCCGGAGCGCACAAAACACTCACTACCGAGTCGTACCAGCTGGCATTGCTTGAAGGGAAGCTCGCCGTCGTCCACGCTCGAATTGAAGAGCTCAAGCGCAGTGGCAAGTGGTCCCTGCGCCAGCATGCAAAGTTCAAGGCGCCGTACCGGGCCAAGAGCCAATGGGACCACCTGATTGAGGAGATGAAGTGGCTGCAGATTGACTTTAAAGAAGAGCGCAAGCTTAAAATCGCACTGTGCTGGGAGATGGCCAAGGCCGTCGAGGACTACTGGAAGTATGGCAAGCAGGTGTGCATCAAAACGAGACCGATCAAGTACCTGCCTGCTGTCAAAGGAGAGCCGTCGACGACTACAGAAGGAATCAACTCTGGTATCAACTCTGCGGGAATCAACCCTGCAGAGTTGGATAAGCCTGCAGAGTCGGATCAGCCCGCAGAGTCGGATAAGCCTGCAGAGTCGGATCAGCCCGCAGAGTCGGATAAGCCTGCGGATTTGGATGCAGAGTTGGATGTGCAGGTTGCCAAAGGTAAGCCGTTTGACTCCATTGTGCCCCGGGACGACTGCGCGTCGCCGTTCAAAATGTACATGGACTTTGACTCGCTTAATTCAGCCTCGAAGGAAGTGTTCAACCTGCTCCCGAGCCTGCCCACCTTTACCATCAACAGCCCTTATATTAACGAATTCGATTCCCTGTCGCTGACCTCGGTTACGAAATTCCTTTCCGCGCCCGATCTCGGTAGAGGATGGCAGCGGCTGGTTATCGACTACGACAATACTAACTTTACTAACAACCCACTCCCGCTCAAAAACCAGTCTGCGGCGGGCCAAAAGTCCGATAAAAGCTCGTCGAGAGGGCCGCTGTTCGGCAAAGAGCTGCACCATCGCAAGCTGCTAGTACGCGCCCCGAGACCGCCTCATGTCAAGTACCTCGAGTTCAGAGCCCCCACCATGTGGCTCCCAGCCGACGATGCCAAGCTGCAAAAGCTCGCCAAGGAGTACGGCTATAACTGGGATATCGTCGCTGCTAACCTGCTTCCTCTGCCGACGAATGGGTACGTGGCCAATGTCGAGCGGCGGTCTGCCTGGCAGTGCTTTGAGCGGTGGTACCAGCTGAATCCTGGATTCAACCTCCAAGAGCTGCGGGGCCCCTATGCACTCATGGCGCAGCAGTGGTTTGAAGCGTCTGGAAAGGTGCAGCAGAACTCGAAGCGTCGCATCTACCCCATTGGGGTTGCCGCGGAATCGATTCAGCGGGGCCATCGCCGATTGCGGTGGGCTAGCATGTTTGACGCTATGCGCAAGAGCATGAAAAAGCGCGAGAACGCCCCCAAGCCAAACCAATCTGTCCAGCGCAAGTCGCAGATGAACGACTCGAGCAAGGTTAACGTGGCTACCCCAGCGGACCTGACGCGACTCAAGCACGACCGAGACCGGTCTCTCTCTGAGCAGTACCAGGCCCAGCAGAGAGCGCTGCTGGGCATACAGGCGGGTGGATCCCAGAGCCAGGGCGCTGCGGCTCGCGGTAGTGCGCCACTCAACTTCCCGGCGTCTGCCCCAAGTGCTAATAGCACTGCCAGTCCTTCTGCAACCACTAGTACGAGCCAGCGTCCGGCCAATGGGCCTGCTGCGGCCGCCACGGCTACCACGGCTGCCACGGCTGGTGCGGGGGCGACCCAGCGGTCGCCTGAGCAGCTGCAGCAGCTGTACCAGCAGAGACAGGCTCTGTTCCGTCACCAGCAGCTTCAGCGCCAGCAACAGCTTCGGGCAGCGGGTAAGGCGCAGCTCACGCAGACTGTGAACAGCGCTAATGGAGCTGCCGCAGTGTCGCAGCGAGGGACCACGCCGCCCATTCGTGCTGCGCAGATCCAGACTAGCACTTCGAGAGCCCCGCAGGCGGTGCCTACACCAATGCAGCTCCAGCAGCAGGCACGTCTTTTGGAGCTCCAGGCGCAACAGGCGCAGAGTCGGCTGAGCAATAGTAACGGCAGCGGTTCTCCCACGTCCACGTCGCCGCCAGCGGGCAATCAGCCGCAGATTCAGGCCAGGGCTCTAGCCAACAACGCCCAGGTGCAGCAATTGATTGACCAGATCCAGGCCAACAACCCGCATATGACGGCTGCTCAGGCGGCGCAGACGGCGCACGAGCAGATCCAGAGGTACATGCTCCATTTCCAGCGGCAGAACATGCAGCGGCGGATGGCTAGCACCAATGGGAACGGGACGCCCCCGGCCAATTCTGCCTCTCCGCCGCTGTCGTCTCCGACTGGCACGCCGCAAAGCAACAGCGGCACGCCTGTGTCGGCGAATGCCCAGCTGGCGCTTCCCTCCTCGTCTCCGCCTCCCCAGTAATCTAGCGGAGACTTATTTATTCCGTAATCTGCATATGAATAATGATCTAATGATTCACCAGCCATTAACCAGCGTATCTTTAACTCCACGTTCGGTTCATCCCGCATCCCCAGTTCTGCTTACCCACTAAAAGCTCTTCATTCAAATGTCCACATTCAATTAACCTCTAATCATTCGCTTTACCTCATAAAACTGATTCTTATCAAACGATATCCCGATGGAAGCGAGATTCCTGTCCGGTTTTAACCTTTTATTCAACTAACTTTCCAATAGCAGTCCAGCTCAACTGCAGGCATTCATGATGGTTAATGATTCTCGAATAGATATGGTCTCTATTCGCCGTCAACCATTAACCAGCGTATCAATTCTTCAATTACGTTTCAATGCCCCGGCACGCAGCCAATTAGTAAACTACCAAAATCGCTGTAACCAAAATAGCCTCCCCGTAGCGTGTACACTCCGGCTTTTTCATTGCTGCTCGTATTCCCCGTGAATAACTGCCCTTTGCTGCAAAACAGTTTCCCATGCTCGGCAATGTATTACACTGCCATGGTGGTAATATAGTCCAAGTAGCTGCAGTCATGTGTGACAATTGCAACGTTGATTGACGTCAAGCGTGCCTTAGATAGGCGGAAACAAGTCTTGACGGATACGGTCCCGTACAGCCTTTCGCTATTCAGCCGCATGAAAAATTCAGGGGACTGCTTGCAATTCATGTGGCTACAATACAAAATGTGTTGGCACGACGGCATGCAGCATATTTACAGTATTACATCTAATAATCTCATACACCCATTAGCGCTAGTGCCGTACCATCATTGGGCATCAAAAATATCTCCAAGATTTCGGAATTTATACTCGTAGTCTGGGTTGTCATGCTGGAAAGCGTTGACCCAAATAACATTACCGGTACAAAGTAGTGTATTACAGATAAAATTACAAGGAGTGCAGATAGTAATGATAATTGGAAGCTGTAAGCAATTGAAACGTATTGTAATTGGAGATACCGTAGTCGGATCGCGTTTGAGAGAGATACTTCAGGTCCCCGAGCTCGATGAAAAGTGTCAATTGCACGTTGAAAGACTCGATATCATTTAAAGCCTTGAACCCCCATTGAAGACGAAACAAATGAGGTGTATGATATATTAAAAGTGTATGATATAATAAAAGAGTAAAAGACTGGGGGGCAAGCCCCCCTAGGACCCCCCATTGGAGACGAAGGAATTAAAGAATGATATCATTTAAATAGACAAGGGGGCAAGCCCCCTTGGACCCCCATTGAAGACGAAAGAATTGACGTGATATAATGAAAGACTGGGGCGAGCCCCCCTAGGATCCCCCATTGGAGACGAAGGAATTCCAGGATATGATATGAATCAAGTAGGCGGAAATGAATCGTTGCTGTTGGGTGGCCTCAAGTGCACACACGGTTCATTGCCCCGGCAAGGAGCCAATTAGTTTGCTAGAGAGGGGGGTCTGGGGGGTTTCCCCCCAGCTACGGGGGTTTGGGGGCTGGCCCCCAAGTGCACAGACGGTTCATTGCCCCGGCAAGCAGCCAATTAGCTTGCGTAAAAGGGGGGGGTAGGTCAATTGGTGAGGTTGGTTAATATTCAATACATGCTCTAAAGTGCCAAGTCGACGATGCTAGAGCGACTTGTCGACGAGGCCGCTGTGTTCGACTGGGGTGGAGCCAACGGTGCAGGTGACCTTCCACCGCAGTTTGATGTGGGTGCTGTCCGGGGAGACGGACATGTCCTGGGTGATGCCATTTGCGGCGAGCGGGCCGAGGGATGCGCTGCTCTGCGGGTTCATGGACAGCTTGACGGTCTTTGGCACGGCGAGCTGGAAGTTTACGTTGGAGATGGCGTTAGTAGAATTGTTCGAGTACCGCGCGGAGATGTCGACGCGGTTAGCCGCGGGGTTGCGGGAGACGGCGAAGTCGATTTTGAGCGCGTCCGAGTCGAGGACGGGCAGCAATACATTGGGGGCGGCGGGGGCTGCCGAAGAAAAGGTCCACTCGTCGTCCAGCAAGTTCGGCGACTCGGTTGACTCAGCTGGCGACCCAACCGGCTGCCCAACCGGCTGCGGAGACACAATTTGCGGAGAAACGGGATTTGGAGAAACGGGGTTTGGAGAAACGGGGTTTGGAGAAGCTGGTTTCGAACTTTGGAGTGGAGAGTGTGAACTTTGCTGGCCGAGGGCAATGTTGCCAAAAGAGAGCCCGTCAAGCGCATCAATAAGGCTCTCCGGAGAACTCTGCGCTGGCACCGATGGAGTGCCCGTCGGCTCATCATCTATATCAATCAAAGACTCAATGATGGCCTGCTTCGACGACGTGTCCGGCTTCCTTGTCGCCGACCCCGTGAGGCTCGTCGGAGCGGCGGACACCACCACCGCCGCCGCGGCCTCAAACTCCCCCCGCCTCAAATGGTCGTACTTGGAAATGAGCGAGTGTATGTAGTCATTGAGCCCCAGCAGCCGCACCATGGCCTCTTCATCGTGCTGCCCCTCCTCATCGACCATCTTCTGGATCTTGGGCGTCGCATTCTTGAGCGCCACGACAATCTCGCTGAAAACATCATCCGCACTAATCTGCGTCCCCACCTCCACCGTCTTGAGCATCTCCTCGAGAATCTCCGCCTTGCGCCGCACCTTGTCGAGCTCCTTGGCCGCCTTGGCCCGGTAGTCCGTCTTGGACTCCTGGAACCCCGCCATCACGGACATGAGGTGGTTCGCCTCCTGGAGGTCCCTGGGCGTCCCCCGCCGGATGAGCTCCTGCAGCTTTGCGCTCTGGGCGTCGCGCTCCTCGCGCTCGAGCTCGGCCGCCGTCCGCAGCGTCTCCGCCGGACTCAGCACCGCCGCGTCCTCCCGGCTCACCTCCGGGAACACATAGCCCTTGTACGACAGCAGCCGGTGCATGTCGCGCACGTACCCGAGGTCCTCGCGGTACCGCGACGTCTTGCAAATCGTCTCGCGCCACTCCTCAATCGCCCGCAGAATCAGCTGCTGCGCCCGCGTGTACAGCGCCGGCGGCTTCTCGGGGAACCGCCGCACCAGCTCGTTGAGAAACTCCTTGCGCGAGATTTGCAGGTGGAACGGGTACCCGCAGTTCTTGACGCATATGTCCAGCAGGCCCAGCGCCAGCACGGGCGTGTTCGGCGCCCGGCTGTTCACCAGCTTGACAATCGCCACCGCCGCCTCCCGCGGGAAGCTGCCCTTCTTGGCGTTGATCATGTCCGCAATCTCGAGGTTGAGCGCCAGGTTCGGCTCCACCAGCGACGCGCTGCACGCCCGCTCGATCATCGAGCTCAGCCGCGCGCTCGTCGCCCGCCCGCCAGAGCCCGTCCGCACCGGCACCGCCGGCGCGTCCGCCCGGAACCGGTCTGTGTACGACCCTCCTTCTGAAAAGCTCATCGTTCGTGGCGTCCTTTGGTCGTGTCGAATGTGTGGAGGTGTCCTCCCGGCGCGCGCCCTCCCAATGCCGCCCCTCGTTACGCCGTAACAACCGCGCCTGGCTCAGTGTACTTGGGGGGCCTGCCCCCCAAACCCCCCGTGGCTGGGGGCATAGCCCCCAGACCCCCTTTACCCTCTGCAGCTCTCAAATGCGTATTGCTTGAAGCCAATTGAGTGCAGTGGCCGACCTTTTACTGAGCAGCACCCCGTTGGGAGGATTGTTACGCCGTAACGAACCACCCCTGGCGCAGTGTACTTGGGGGGGCCAGCCCCCCAAACCCCCCGCAGCTGGGGGCGTAGCCCCCAGACCCCCTTTCCCCTCTGTCGTTTTCAAAATGCATACTGCTTGAAGCCAATTGAGTGCAATGGCTGGCCATTTGTTTCGCCGTAACAACTTGGTTGCCTCATTGGGACTTTTGTTACGCCGTAACAAACTACCCCTGGCGCAGTGTACTTGGGGGGCCAGCCCCCCAAACCCCCCGTAGCTGGGGGCATAGCCCCCAGACCCCCTTTACCTTCTGCAGCTCTCAAATGCGTAGTGCCTGAAGTCAATTGAGTGCAATGGCTGGCCATTTGTTCCGCCGTAACAAACTTGATTGCCTCGTTGGGATATTTGTTACGCCGTAACAACCGCGCCGGCATACTGGTTCCGTTACACTTTGCTGTAACTCTACTACTATCATATCTTCAATGGGGGTTCAAGGGGGCTTGCCCCCTTGTCTTTTTAACATATCTACTATAATATTGTTCAATTGATCATATCTTCAATTGATCCAATGGGGGTCCTAGGGGGCTTGCCCCCTAGTCTATTAAATCATTACTACACTGTACTACTGTACTGTACTATCATATCTTCAATGGGGGTTCAAGGGGCTTGCCCCCTTGTCTTTTTAATCATATCTACTATAATATTGCTCAATTGATCATATCTCCAATGGGGATCCTAGGGGGCTTGCCCCCTAGTCTATTAAATCATTGCTACTACGGTACTACTTGTACTACTATCATATCTTCAATGGGGGTTCAAGGGGGCTTGCCCCCTTGTCTTTTTAATCATATCTACTATAATATTGCTCAATTGATCATATCTTCAACATGCCTTTCAAAGCATCTCTACTGCTATTGGTTACACTCTCTAATTGGGGTTCAAGGGGCTCGCGCCTACTTTTCATGAATCGTTTCAATACCACAATGCTCTAGATCAGTCTCACAGAACCCACAGCCTACAAGCTGCACTACATTACCACAGATTCAGCTCGGTTATAATATTTAAATTAGAGAAAACAAATGATTACAGCATTAAAAATTCTGTTATACAACCGGTTTAAAGGGCAGTTTCATGGCTCATAGTCAAAGTCCGTACTTGGGGGGCCAGACCCCCTTTCGCCTCTGTCGTTTTCATGTGTATTGCTTGAAGCCAATTGAGTATACCCATTTGTTTTCGTCATAACAAACTTGACCCGTTGGGACTTTTGTTACGCCGTAACAACCACGCTTATCTCTCGTATCATCTGTCGTTTTCCGAGTATATATATCCTGGCGTCAATTGAGTCTAGTAGCCGGCCTTTGCTGCGCAATATAGACAATTGTAACCAGTAATGACGGCTCAAAGTATTCAGGATATTTCAAAATACCGCCAACGGTGTCGATTGGGCCTAGTTATATTGTGGCCAATTTCTTACGCCGTAACAACTTAATGGCGGTTGGGAGCTGGCGTTGTTACACCGTAACAAACTGAACAGCTAGTTACGGCTACTCCGAGTGCTACTGGGCAAACCTCATAGCGGTCCCTAATTGAAAGTTATGAAATTCCAATGGCTACACCACACCTGTAATAAACAATTTCCGGCAATCCATTGCTGGCTGTACGGCCTAGTTCTTTTTGGTATACTTGTGGTGGCATGTCGGGACCTAATGCGCGCTTTGGACATCCACTTACCATGAGTCGCAGCGACCCGGAAGACTTGGCAAACGTGGAAAACGTAGAAGAGGTCGAAGAAGACTACTTTAAACTGGGCCAGCTGTCAAAAAGCCTCAATGAGCTGCTCGAAGGAGTGTCGAAACGGGTGGCTGAGCTGAGCATCCAAACCCAGAAAAGCGTCGAACAGACGCATCGGCGCATGAAAAAAGAGTGCCTCGACCCGGCCGACGAAGAGCTCAAGCGTCTTCACGCAGTGGTCGAAATGTGCGACGAAATTGAGCAGGAATTTGTCAAAATACGCCAGATTGGCGAGATCGCCGACGACTTTAAGCTCAGAGTAAAACGCATCGAGGCCTTCTTGACCTAACAATTGACCCCTATTTCCGTTCCAGCTTGCCACTCGGCTACCAACACGACTTTTTCAACTAATTGCTCTTCAACAAGTGAGCCCAGCGATTACCCAGTGATACTGCGTGATATTCAATTCGTTGTTCAACACTAGTGACCTGGTAATGCGCGTGGTATTCAATTCGCCGTTTTACACTACCTGGTATTATGCGTGGTGACCTGGTAACATAACGAATACCGTAGGCATGGATGGCGGTAATAAATATGTCTATATAGGCTACTTGCGAACCAAAAGCGCCGCAACGCGGGCCTTGTGCTCCCTGCCACTCTGATACGCCTTGTGCCGGGCCTGGATTCGCACCGCCGCCACTACAAACGTCGCCACAATGCGGAACCGCTGGAGCGCCGGCTGGTCCTTGCTCCGCAGCGCATTGTAGTCCGGATAAATGCCCATCTCTTGCAAAAACGCCAGCCCAGCGCGGTTGCACGCTTGGTACGACGAGATCTGCATCAAAAAGAACTTCTTCATAAACTCAAGGTCACTCCGGTACGACGACTCAAGCGTCACCTTGGTCTTGAGGTACCGCAGCTGGATAACCATGCCCCGGAGCTCCTGGCGGTGCTGCTTGCTTGCTGCCGTTTCATCTCGCTTGAGCTCACGGATCTTTTGCTGGTAAAACTCAATGTCATACTCGTTCTGCCGCCTCAACTGCGACAGCTGCTTGGCCAATTGACGGCACTTTTCATAGTACTTGTCGCCATCGGCCACTGACTTTACCGCCGCTCGGTACGGCGTGCTGTGCACCTGCGATTGGAATCCGGTAGACTGCCCGATAATACGCGACTGCCCAGCATGAGATTGGTCACCCCTCTGCCTGTACCTCTCGCTCTTCGCCCGGAGAGTGTCGAGATCGGCTTCAAGCCGCGCCTTATCGCGCTTCAACTCGTCGCATTGCTTGGTGAGCTCCGGAATGCGCTTGGATTCGAGCTCCATCACAAGCTGCTGGTAATGGACCCGAGAGTCTGTCTCCCGCTTGTTAATGTCTCGAAGCGCGTTGAGGGTGTTCTCCTGCGACTCGTACGACGTCTGCAGTCCCGAAAGCTGCACCTGCAGACTGTCCCGCATGCTGGTGATTTGCTCGAGCTGAGACTGGCACACCACTAAATCGTCCTCCATGTCGTCTAACTTGCCCTGTACGGTCTTGACGAGCTTGTCGCTGTTCGTTAGTTGGGTATCCTTCTGCTCGCACTGTCGCCGCACATCCTTGAGCGTGCCTTGCAGCTGCTCGAGCTCCTTCTCTAGGCTCTTGCGCAGCTCTTTCTGGTTCGTCTTCTCCGCTTGCAGCGCGCTTTGGAGATCCTTCTTGTCGTTCTTGAGCACCTTCTCCAGCTGAGACTCCAGGTGCCCCTTCTGGCGCTCGAGACTCGCTATCTTGCTGTCGAGATACTCCTTGTCGCGCTTGAATGACTGCGCTTTGGTGTCCAGCTCGTCCTGCTTCGTTCTCAGCTCGGCGCGCAGCCGCTCAATCTCGCTGTACCTCTTTTCGCTAAAACTCTCGTCTACTTGCTTGTTGTGGGTCGCATGCGACTTCATGTCGTCCAGCTGCCGCTGCAGCGCGTCTCGTTCGTTAGTAAGGCTCAGCATGTCGTTATTTAGCCGGTTCATTAGTAACTGTACGCTGCTCAGCTCCGTCTGGGTTCTTAGCAGGTCCTTCTTGGTCTCGTCAAGCTCCTCTCGCTGTGCGTCGGACCTGGATTCGAGCTCTTTGACAGCCGTGTTGGCCATGCTCAGCTCTTTTTCCAGGCTCCGCCGCCGCTGCTCGCTGTCGAAAAGCTTATCGTCGTCTTGGTACCCTCGATTGTCCTCCTCGAGCTCGACAATGCGCGCTTTCTGTGATTCTATCGCCGAGCGCTCCCTTTCCAGCATGTCGTCTCGCTCCGCTACCTTGTCCTGCAGCGTCTCCACTTGTGCGTCCTTTTCCGTGATTTTGGCTACCAAATCGTCCAACTGCGCGTCTTTCTCAGCAATCTTTTCCCGCAGGCTGCTGATTACATTGTCCTTGTCCGAGGCCCTGCGCTCAAGGCTGCTCACTAGGCTCTCTTTTTCGGAAATTCGAGACGTATCGCGCTGCCCGGCACTCCTCAAATGCTCAATTTCGTCCATTAGCTGCTCGTTCTCTGCCTTGAGCTCGTCGTACTCCCGTTCTTGGGTACGCAACTGGTACCTCAGGTCTTCAATCTCGTCTCTGAGGTCCTGGAGCCCGCTATTACTGTCTGGAGCCTTTTCCTCGAGTTCCTCTTGCAGAGAGCTGATCCGCGACTGAAGCTTTTCATTCTCGAGCTCTGCCTCCTCGACCTTTTCAGCGCCGCGCCTCAATTCGTACTCGAGATCCTCGACTTTGGACTCGAGCCCTTCAACCTTGGTTTTGTAGAGCTCGAGCTCCCCCTCGTCCGAGTCGCCTGATTTCTTGTGCCGCAGCATCTCGTAGTTTGTCCGCATTTCCGTGAGCTCCCCCTTGAGGTGTATGTTCTCCTTCATGAGCTCCATTTGGCTTTCGGGGGTTGTCTTCTCGAGCTGCTCGGTCAGAAGCACAATCTTGAGCTTGAGCCGGAAGATCTCGTTCTGCTGCTCCTTGAACTTCTCCTCCTGCTCTTTGAGCGGCATGGAGTTGAAGTCGCCTTCTTCAGACACGAGCTTTTGGTTTTTGCTTGACTCCATGGCGAACTGGGCCAGCGAACGGTGCAGCCGCTCATTGGGGTCCTTTTTCGCGCTCGACGGCCGCAGAAAAGACGCCCCCGACGTGTGCAGAAAGCTTTCCATCGAGTCTGAGGCATTGTGCTCGTCGTACGACAGGATGCCGTTGCTTCTACGGGGAGTGCGGTGCCGGTTCACGGGTCGGGAGGTGTGCAGCAGCGGCTCAAACTCCATTTTGGTGGTTTGGGGCGCAAACGCCGGCGGCGTGCGGTGCACAAAGCTGGCTTCGCGCGAAATGTCCCTGGCCACCGACTCATCGCTGTACCGTCGGCTCATGTCGTCCTGAAATATTTCAGCCGATAATGTTTATCGCGTTCGTTTAGTCGGCGCGTTGGGAAAACCAAAACAAACCATGTGAGACATGATATCCGTTCACACCTTGATGAACTCAGCTGTTATTCTAATATCTGTTTAGACTAGTTGTATAGGAAGCGATTATTAAAGAGCAAGAATGTCAATACTGCTAATTGCGGTATCTTCGAACTGTGCAAAATGGGACGTTAAACTGTGCAAAATAGAACGTTAAGCTTTACAGTACCCGGTATAATAGAATGTGAACAAATAATGCAATGTGAATAATGTCATGGGAAGCGAATTGATTATTGAAAGAACAAACACGTCATTACTGCTAATTGCGGTATCTTCTCACTTGAACTGTGCAAAATGCTACGTTAAACTGTGCAAAATAGAACGTTGAACTGTGCAAATTAGAACGTTAAGCTCCACAGTATACTGTAATAGAATGCGAACAAATAATAGAATATGACAGAATGTGATAATGCAATGTGAATAAAGTCAAAGGGGATTACATGGTAATGCTAATAAACAAGTCTATATGGTTAATCCTGCATGGTCGTTCTGGTAACATCAACTGTCGTTTCCCACCGTACCCTGCCGGTAGTGTTCGAAGGAGCAGGGCCCGACACGGACGACGCACGGCGGTGCCGGTTGATCTGTGCCGTCTTGTCGAGCTTGGCTGCCCCGCTCATGGTGTCCCGCACAATGTCGGCCGCCTCCTTGCGAAGCAGCATCTCGTCGTCCTCAGTGCCAGTCATGACCACCTTCATCGAGGCCAGCCACAGCTCGTGGTGCACCTGCCAGAAGGAGACGTTCGACACTGACGTGACGAGCGGGTTGCGTCTAATCTCGGTCTCAATCTCCTCAATGTGGTCGGGCCCGCTGTAACTCATTACCAGCATCCCCCCGAGCGTCTTGGCCAGCCCCCACCCGACGTAGCACATGGACCCGGCAATCAGAGGGGTCAGCACCGTGTCAATGAGCGTGTACCCCGAGGGCCCCATCGCCGGGAACAGCAGCACTGCCAGCGAAAAAGTCACCGTCATGAGGTGCGACGGGTTAGACAGCACAGACCGCAGCGAGAGCTTGGCGTACGGGTCTGTGTCGTACTCGCGGCGCATTGTGCGCGCGATGCGCGAGTGGTTGTCGAGCCCAATTGCACTGATGATGGTTACTACGACGGCGAAAATGACGCGGAACACGAGAGAGGAGAACCCTTCGACGGCCGGGTCGTTCTCGCCGCCGTGGCTGTGCCCGTGGTGGGCATGGCTGTGGCCCGCAGTGTAGAAGAAGGCGGCAAGGTCCTGGATTGCGTGGGACATGATGTCGCCGCCCATAAAGACAAGCGAGATGGCCAGCGCAAACCCTGCGAGCACTTCGACCCGCTCGAGACCAAACGGATGGTGGATCGACGACTGCTTCCACACGTCAAAGTTGCTGAGCACGTCCACAGCAGCGCACAGCGTTGCGCCCATGGCGTCGTAAAAAAGCAGGTGCGCCAGAGCGCTGATAGCCGTGAACGGCAGGTCAATGTTGTACACAAGCACGGCGGCAAATAAATGGCAGGCGCACCAGCCAAACCGGATGCGCTGGTCCCTGGCCATGCTCTGGTGCCACTCTGTCAAGTTGGGGATGGGCAGTGAGGCCGGGATAGCCAGCGGCGCCCGTTTCGGCGGCTCCTGGAAGAAGTTCATTGACACCGACGAGTGCTTGTACCGGTGGCCCTTTCGCGACTTTGTCGTCGTCGGGGTCACCGTTTTTGACTGAAAGTTGAAGGGATTGCTCTGGGGGGTCAGCGTTTTTGACTGAAAGCCAAAGGGATTGCTCTGGGGGGTTTTAGTGGGCGGCGACGACGACAGCGGGACGGGCGCTGGCGGGGACAGATTCAGCGGCTGGTCGGGGCTCAGGAGGCTGTCTTTCTGCATTGGTGACACTGCCCGCGGCGGCCCCAGCGGCGGAGCCATGAACGGCGCCGACGGGCTGCTTCCGGCGTACCAGCTCGAGCGCTTTGCCTGGGCGTCGCTCATTTGCGTCGGCGGCGGAGGGGTTCTTGTGAACCGGGGCACGGACGAGTACGGCGACGAGCCGAGCATCGAGTCGTTCAGAGAGTGCCTCTTATTCGGCGTGAGGTCGACGGGCTCGAACCCGTCGCTCTGCAAAAGATAGCCGTTTGCGTCCATGTTGGCATAAGGGGAGGAAGAGGGCCCAGGGTGCACAATCTCGGGCACAGGCATGGAATTGGTGCGGATAGGGGTGTCCATGGGGGAGGAGAGGCCCGAAAAAACGTCTGCGGCGAGGCTCTGGTGCCTGCGGTGCGCAGACTTGCGAGGAGTGGGCCGGTGGTAGCTGAACTCAGACTCCTCCTCCTCCGCCTTTTTTTCCTCCTCAAACCCCTGGCCTAATCCGTTTTCGTATCCATTCATTGTAGCCTCGATCTGATCTCAATCTCAAACACAAGGGGCTTTAAATTTTCCGAGGCTCTGCCTTTTCACCAACGATCTTTGGCGGACTTGGAATATTGTTGAATGCCTGGTTTGTAGATTTTATATCGACTTGAACCAAACTACCAAAAGAATGCCCGGCTTTCGAGTGCCCGGCTTTCTCGTCCTTGACAAAGGTCTTTTGGATTTTGGCAAGCCCCTTGAACAGCGGTGTGTTTCGCCTGTAGGGCTGATTTAAGCTCTGCTGTTGGCAACTCAATCCTCGACAAGCCAAGGGGGTGTGTCAAAGCCAATAGCAATAGCGGTGCACTACGTTCAATATCGCGGAATTATTGCCAATGGTCTGAGTCCAATGGGGCTGGTCTCCGCATGCGATGTACGATGAAGCTTGTACGTGTTAGAGTATTCGGGGTCGGGTCGATTCCGCTGCGCATTCACAACGTCTGTATTTTTAACGTTTAATTCACCGCACACGCGTAACCGCCGCCAGATATACGTCTACTGTACAGCATACAAGGTCGATTATCTTGGACCCTGTTATTGCCAATTATTGATGTTATTGCTAATTATTTATGGGTTATGCTAATACTATAATTGCTAGCTATAGTTCCCGCTTTCTCTGCTGTAATCGCCAGTTGGAGGTTGAGTCCTCGACTGTATAGGCTCGGAGCCAATCCCCCGAGGGCACACCTTGAGACCGCCAAACCATCCATTCCCTCTCCTCCAGCAGTTGTTAACACTCCATAATGCTGAACTGCCTAACCACCTAACCACAACTGCGAAAGCCCTTGCAACGCACTCAATTGAATTGGAAAAGGGGGGTCTGGGGGGTTTCCCCCCAGCTACGGGGGTTTGGGGGCTGGCCCCCAATCTGTTGGTTGGGTTGTTACGGGGCAACAATAGCGGTTACAGTTAGTTACGATGTAACTACTTGGTCCAGCCGCAGTCGCTCAACTGGTTACGCTGTTGGGAGTGTTGCAAATATCGCGACAACCAGCAGAGATGCCCTCCAAACTTTTATTAAACTAAACAACTGCGAAGGCCCTTGCAACGCACTCAATTGAACTGGAAAAGGGGGGTCTGGGGGGGAACCGCCCAGCTACGGGGGTTTGGGGGCTGGCCCCCAATCTGTTGGTAGGGTTGTTACGGGGGGGTTTGAAGCCGGGTATATCACACGTGACCATCACGTGACCGCGGTGAAATTTTAGCCCCGCCCAGTCTCTGCAGGGCGAAGCGGAGAGCGAAGAGTCATCAAAGGCAGAGGCATTCGAAGAGCTCAAAGACAGCGCTCGTGGATACACGTGGATACAGCAGAATGGGCGGACAGTTTAACAAGTACCTCAGGAAGCTGCTGCAAAAGCCGCCGACGCTGTCGCCGGAGGATCTGAATGCGGCGCTGTCGCTCATGATCGAAGGCGAGGCGCACGACATTGAAGTCGCGGCGTTCCTGACAGCGCTGCGGATGACGGAGCTCGACCACTCGCCCGGCTTTGTCGCCGCCGCGGCCCAGAGAATCTTCGCGGAGTCCCACCGCGTCGACCTCTCCAGGCTCAACCCGGCCGGGTACGTTGACATTGTAGGCACCGGCGGAGACGGCCAGAACACGTTCAACGTGTCGACGACGGCGGCAATTGTCGCCGCAGGCATCGGGCTCGACGTCTGCAAGCACGGCGGCAAGGCGAGCACGTCGGCGTCCGGCGCTGGCGACATGCTCAAGTGCCTCGGCGTTGATCTGTTCGAAGTCACGCACGAGAACGCGCACGAGGTCCTGGCGCAGTCCAAGTTCGGGTTCCTGTTCGCGCCCGTGTTCCATCCGATGATGAAGTCGATCGCGCCGCTGCGCAAGGACCTCGGCATCCCCACCATCTTCAACATTATGGGCCCGCTGCTGAACCCGGCGCCGCTCAGGGCGCGCATCATTGGCGTCTACGACAAGGCGCTGGGCCGGGTCTTCGCCGAGGCGGTGCTGAAAATCAACCGCGACGCGGGCCTGCCCAAGTCCAAGGCGCTCATCGTGTGGGGCGCCGAGGGCCTCGACGAGATCTCGCCCGCGGGGGAGACGCTCGTGTGGCACCTCGAGGACGAGCAGATCACGCATTACACCATCTCCCCGGACGACTTTGGCCTGCCGCGGCACCCGCTGACGGACGTGGCCTCGGGCACCCCGGCCGAGAACGCGGCGGTCGTGTGGGAGCTCATGGACAATAAGCGCGCCGCCAACGACCCCATCCTCGACTACGTGCTGCTCAACGCGGCCGCGCTGGCGTACATTGAGGGCACCGCCACGGACTTTAAGCACGGCGTCGAGCTCGCCCGCCAGTCAATTGCATCCGGAGAGGCTAAGCGCGCCCTCCAGGCGTTCGTCAAGGCCTCCAACACTGTAAATACCGCCTAGCGTACTAATAGACTCTAACGACTCATCCTTTGGGGGGCCAGCCCCCCAAACCCCCCGTGGCTGGGGGCCAGCCCCCAGACCCCCGTTACAGCTCGTTACGCGTTGCGAGACGTACTTGGGGGGCCAACCCCCCAAACCCCCGTTACACGCGTTGCGAGTCGTTCCAGTTACCCGTTGGGAGGTTGCTGGCGGCAGCGTAATTGGGACCTTGTTACGGACTCCAATAACTAATTGATACTTATTTGCCATCAGATCTGACTTCCATTGGTGCTGGATAGCTCAGGAAACGGGGGTCTGGGGGCTGGCCCCCAGCTCAGGGGGGTTTGGGGGGCTGGCCCCCCAAGTACAGCTCGCAACGTGTGTAATGAATGTCTGTGGCCATTGGCAATAGTCGAATTGTAGGCTGAAGGCTACTGAAAGTACCTTCGCTGGAGTGCATCAATGGTAAGTTCCAGCATGACTTTCAAGTATCAAGTACAGTACAAGAATAAAAATGGACAGTGTATACGACTACCAGGTTATATGACTATATTACCAGAGCCCGGAGTCAACAAACGACTGGACCGTGTCCAATACAGACTCCTTCAGAGATCTGAACACTTGCTTGTGCTCACTGAGCGAAACAGAGCTGTCAAACTTTGGCAGGGCCTTCCGCACCTCCTCAACATTTGTTTCATCTGGCTGAACAGCTAACCCAGCTTTGAACCGCTCATTTCCAGAGTCGGCGACCAGCTTGACTAGATCGTAGCCCACGAATCCACCACCGACAGCAAGCCATCTCTTGTTGGCTGCAGCTGGATTGCCAATGGCATTAGCGTGAAGCTCTGCGACATCCTGGACATGGACGAAAACACCCGCAGATGTCTGCGGGGCATTGCCCTTGAGCGTGTTGAAAAGAGACAAATTAGACTCGTTAATATCTTCCGGGGAGCTCACGTCCCCGAGCATCGGACCAAACACGTATGGCGGCAGAATAGCGGTCATGGTGAATCTGGGCTTCTCTTCTTTCAAAAAGTCCCACGCGGCAATCTCGGCATATTTCTTGGATGCAAAGTACCCCAGAAGGGCAGGATCCTCAACAGCTTGTTCGATAGTAACCTTGGACCAGTCCTTTTCAGTGAACACATGGTCTTTATCGTAGCTGAGAACATCAAAAACAGAAACGACTGAGGAAGTCAAAACAATTTGGTCGACTGCAGGCCCGTGCTCCTTGGCAGCCTTCAACACATTGACTGTTCCATTGATTGCGGGGTCAATAGCTTCTTTCTTGGCATCCTTAATGCCGTAGGCAAACGGTGATGCAGTGTGGACAACGACCTTAATGTCCGGATGGCCCTGGAAGACCTTGTCATACCCATGGGGCACGTTGTTATCGGCAACATACTCGACAATAAGGCTTCCCTTCTTTCCCTCTGCAACTCGCTTCAAGAGAGGAAGCTTCTTCTCGCTTCGGATGGTAGCAACTACAGTATAATCCCGGTCAAGCAAAATACCAAGGACATGGAGGGCAATGAAGCCCGACGCACCAGTCAACAGAACCTTTGACATTGTTATTTGCTAGGGTATATTATTCGATAATGCGAGCTTTTCCTTTAGCTTTATACTTCGGCATCACCAGCTTTTTATTACAAATGTGGTACTGCCTTGATGTCTGAATCGGTGGCTGGCAGTACCCTTCTCCTGATGCTCGAAAAAATGCGATTCTTGATTGAACATTACAAATCTACTAAACTACGTACGTAACAGAACGAGAGAATGAAGATCGACCTCGTATAATGTTCGCTGAGAAGGTTTCAGTTACGTAATACGGTCCATTATGCAAATTGAGACATGGGACAACGGGTTTGACATCCCCAGCTTGGATTGGTAATACGATCGAGGGAGCTAGCAACTACCTTGCGTTGAAATTTGGTGTTGTGCGGTAGCTCGAATTGATAACAGCGGAGACAGTGAGCAAGGAGTTAGTAACAACTCCGTTGAATTTTGGTGTTGTACGGTGTAGCTCGTATTAATAATGGTGATCCCGAGGACTGGTAATAGCTTCGGGTTTCCAATTCCGATAGTGAAGAGATGTTGTATATTGCGACCCACCCTTGACACCATGTGATAAGGGACCTAAATGGATTAATGTCAGAGGATCGAAGACGATTAGCATTCTTCGTATCTGAGGGAACAATTGGGTTATAAGCCAATAATATACTTCATATAACCTAATAACTATAATCGAATGTGGACAGCCTGGACCTCGGAGTAAATGTCAATACCATCGCTGCCGAGCTCTCGGCCAATGCCCGAGGCCTTCGGCACTCGAGGGTGATGTTCTTCAGGTTCGAAGACGCAAGCTTCATGATACGAACTCGTTGTCAATGAACAGACCCAGTGGCTGAGTCCACTCAAGGCCAGATATTTGCTTCCAATGATATGTTAATAAGATTGATGTAGATGATGTATTTAGCCAAGGAAACATGGCTCTTTATACCCGAGCTTTGCTGGACCAGCAGCTCTTGCATCTTCGGTCGGCGCACGCGAAGAGCGCATAGGCCCGCCTACAATTTGCCCGCCGCCTATCAATTATACAATTGCCCGCCGCCTATCAATTATGGGGAGTTATTTCCGAGACTACAGCTTTGGCTAATCCCCGTAAGACTGCCCAATTCGGCTTACCAATCTCAGGGTGGTTCGGCAGAGTGGAATTGCCTTTTACCAATTGCTATGGCGTAGTGTCTTCCGGGTTGAGAACGGTGTTGGTAGGCAGGCGAAGCTCGTAGGCGCACGATCCTCCTGTCTCGCTCTATTATTAATGGTTAATGTGGGCAAGTAGTCGGGGTATGCAGGGACGGAGCTTCGGCGCACGGACCTTCTCAACGACTACTCGTATTAAGCTGTTTATGCAGGGCGCGTATGCGTCGAGTGAAACCATCACCGTCTAGTGGGGTGTCGCTAAAAGTACATGCATATTATATTTGGGGAGAAAAATGCTCCAGGTACGTAGCATATCTCGATTTTCTTTGCTAGATTTGGAGATGCTAAGCATTGGAGCGATAGGTTATACAGATATACAGAATACATCATATCTTGCTAGACAGCGTCGTGCCTAAACGAGCCGAGCCGCTTATGAAAGATCATACGCGCTACCAGTGGAAAAGAAACCTAACCATCATACATGAAAAATGAGAGGGGAAAGGAGTAAAATAGCCTCTTTATGGAGTTAACTTGATCGGTGGGTCGAAATTCCATCTAAAGTTTATCGTAATACAGTACGATTTTAAACGGGATTATTCCTTCCAAAAGATAATTTTATGATTGGTTCCGCCTGGTAGAGGTGTATCTACAGTGTTCAATTGATAAGTATACCAGATCCCATGATAAATGTGCCAATGGTAGATACAAATGTGATAGATAATATGACGGGGGTCTGGGGGCTGGCCCCCAGCCACGGGGGGTTTGGGGGGCAGCGCCCCCCAAGCGGTTAGAGAGCAGCAAGCTCTCAATTGGCT
>JAKTQJ010000087.1:0-51686 GCA_030558835.1 Blastobotrys illinoisensis | reverse complement strand
ATAGCTGTAGAACGTTTATATATTAAACTGCCAAGAGTTGGTACCAATTGGCGCCGCTCTCAATCAAATTTGCAACACTCTGCGGCGAAACGTGGTCAACCTTGCGCTTCGATCTGAGCCGATTCTGAATACTCGATGCCACCCATTCGGCCCCAGCCCGTGCACCCTCCAAATTGGCAGAGGACGGCCCGGTTCGAAGAAACGCTAGCCGCCCAACTATATACAGCGGAACATCTGCCCGCCATTCCAAATCATGCGTCAAGCATGGCAGTCCGCCAACGGTGTCAATTGGGTAGCGCTCGCGAATTGACGACAGAAACTTGATACCGCTCACATCAGGCGTCGACCCAGTGGCATAGTAGATGTAATCCACTGGCTCTGGAATTGTGAATTCATTGTTGACGACGACCGTGTTCCACTGCTCGCCATCCCAGTCGGACGGCTGGATCGTTGAATATTTCAAAATCTCAACCTGTCCAGCTTTTTCAAGGTCGTGGAGGATCTTGTAGTACTCTGGGTTAACCGATCCGCCGTTTCTAGCCTCCTTGACAATTTCCAGCCGCTCCTCATCGCTGTCTTTTTGCCAAAAAGTCGATTTCATGTAGTTCTTATACTTTGTGACCCACTCGAGATCAAAGTCAAAATGCTTGACTTTAATATCGCCGCGGGTGATAAAGTACACTTTTTTGACTTTTTGGGCTCTGATGAGAGAATGGCACATTTGCGCTGATGTCAAGCCGCCTCCAACAACAATTGCGACATCCATGGGCTTTTGCGGCGGGAATGCGACCTGCTTGGCGAAAATATGCGACGTGTGGCAGGACCCATTGGGGAAGGCGTGGTCTTGGTAATTAGGGGATCCAATTGGGCCGCAGGCCATGACGACGATATGGCTCGTGTACGTAGCATTGTCAGTGGTGACAGTGAATATGTCATTCACGTCGTCGTATTCAATCTGCTCGCATGCCTCTTTGGAAACCATGCCGGACAATCCGTACCGTTGGATTATATCCTCGCAGTAGTCCCTGAACAGACGGGTCGACGGTCTGAAGTAGTCTTTGGTGTCTCTCGTGTCGACTTCGACTGGCTTTTTGTTCCTTTTGCGTTTCTGCTGGTGCTTGGAGAGCTCTTTGCCGACGACGCCTTTGATCTCTTTGAGCTCGTCCTGGCGGTTGTTTTTGTACGCAAAGGAAATCATCCCGTCAATGTCGGCAGGGTCGGGGTGGAAGAACATGGGCGAACGCAGGCAGGGGATTCTACACGTCGCGAACTGGCTGTCCCATTGCCCGAGCCATTGGGGCGAGTGGGCGTCGATGACTTTGATCGAGACGTCGGAGACGCTGTTGACGTTTTTTGATTTACTCGAGTTTTTCGTCTTGTTGTTGACTAGGTTCATGTGTTTATTCTTGAGCCAGTAGAACCGCTGGTGCTCTGCTTCGGTGAATAAGGCGCTTGGGGTTTCCTCCTTGAGTCTAGCTGCGACGGCCAGGCCGCAGGGCCCTGCGCCGACTACAATGACATCGTACACACTCATTATTACTCTGGTGCTGCTCAATTGCCCTCTTGAACATGTTGGTGGCCATTTATAGTCGTTCAAATATACCTTGATGGTACCAATTGCCAATGCCAATTGCCAGTTACACCAAGCCGATCAATTACTAACGACACCCCGCCATTGGCTGTTATACCTTGATAGTTACAGCCTTATCCGTACTCCACACACACACCTTGGCGGTTCTGCCATTCGCCAATTCACCGCCCATCGCCACCCATTCGCCAATTGTAGCAGCACTGGTTGAATTATCTCATTGCTTTAGAATCGTAAAGCTTTATTGCATATGACAATGTGTGACCATACCCTTTTCACAGCATCACCATCAGAATCAACATCAACTGATCACTACGCTGGATATCAGCCATGGGCATTTTTTATCAACGCAAGCCCGAAGAGTTATAAACTACATTCCTCCGTGTTCTAATCCTTGTTAGCTTCTTTCATACTACTTTTATGAGTGCGTAAAGTTAAATAGAGCATATCTGGTATGTTTGAAATGGCGTCAACAACGCTGCACACCAGCAATTGGCATTTGTCACAACGCAAGCCCAAAGAGTTATTCCCCCATGTTATAATTCTTGGTAGCTTCTTTCGTACTACCTTTGTGAGTTCTTTCAAAAGTTAAATGCCAATTGTACCGTTAAGTGGTGGTCCGGGTAAGTTCTGGTTAGGTGAGTTAAATTAACTAAGTTGGGTGGTGGTGGGCCCAGGGGGGAAAGGCAAGACGGGGCGGCCAGTGCCACGGCAGCGACGGACGACATGGGACTGAACGCGAGAGGAGGCGGCGAGGGCTCGGCGCCTCATCAGATCAAGGAGATCAAGTCGCTCAAGCGCAAGAACTTCAAGAAGCTGACGCTGAGCCACGAGGCGGTGGCCGAGGCGCCGGCGCCCCGCAGCGAGAGCAACGTGGTGGCCCAGCTGGCGTCGCTCGAGCTCGGCGTCGAGTTCAAGCTCGACCTGCGCATGGAGGACTTTGAGAAGATCAGCGAGCTCGGCAGCGGCAACGGCGGCATGGTCACGAAAGTGCGGCACACGCCGACGCAGACGGTCATGGCGCGCAAGGTCATCCACATTGAGGCCAAGGACGCGATCCGGCGCCAGATCGTGCGGGAGCTCCACATCATGCACGACTGCAACTCGAAGCATATCGTCGACTACTACGGCGCGTTCACGCACGAGTCGGACGTGATCATGTGCATGGAGTACATGGACTGCGGGTCGCTCGACCGCGTCCTCAAGAAGCACGGGCCCATTGGCGAGCCGGTTATCGCCAAGATCACGGGGGACGTGCTCGAGGGGCTGACGTACTTGTACGACGAGCATCGCATCATCCACCGCGACGTGAAGCCGTCGAACATTCTCGTCAATTCGCACGGGCAGATCAAGCTGTGCGACTTTGGCGTGTCCGGCGAGCTCATCAACTCGATTGCGGACACGTTTGTGGGCACCTCCTCGTACATGAGCCCCGAGCGGATCCAGGGCGCGCCGTACACGGTGAAGAGCGACGTGTGGTCGCTGGGGATCACGCTCGTCGAGCTGGCGATTGGCAAGTTCCCGGCGCCGTCGATCAATGGCATTTTCGAGCTGCTCCAGCGCATTGTCAACGAGGCGCCCCCGAGTCTCCCGCAGGACGGCAACTTTTCCGCCGAGTTTCGGCTCTTCGTGGACAAGTGCCTCTACAAAGAGGCGGCGCGTCCGACCCCTGGCATGCTCCTCCAGGAGCCTTTTTACAAAAACAGCAAACGCTCGACCGTCGACATAGAGAGCTGGGCGCAGAGTGTAAAGATATGACCCTTCTACATGAACATCTAATAGAACACCTCCGTATACGCTATATTACCGTAATTGGAGCAATTGACATTGATTCAATCAATTGCCGTAACCGTATTACATGGAATTGGAGCAGTTGACATTATTTGAATCAATTGCCGTAGCCGTAGCTGGCCATTAATTGGAGCAGTTGACATTGATTGAATCAATTGCCGTAACCGTAACTACAGCATTGTCCATTAATTGCCATTAGTTGGAGCAGTTGTCGTAAATTGTTTACAAAATACGTTCTATATAGCAAACAATAAATATAAATAGCCTACATAAACTTGGTAAACCCAGCTGGCGCTTCAGCAATGGCCTCTAGCAATGGCCGCGACTTTGCAATATCCACCTCATACGTCTCTCCCTCACACCGATACAACCATGGCGTCTTCTCTGCCCATTCCATCTCAATATCAACACTCACCTCCATTCGCTTCATACTCTTGCACCCATGGACAAACTCAGCAACGACATACTCAAATATCATGGCCCTTGGATGCGGACCCAGCTTCTCTCGCAACCCTTCCAGTGTAATCACCTCCCCATCCTCATCCTCAAACAGTGGCCCATCATCAATCATCTTCTTCTCCTCCATTTGCTCCACAAACTTGCTGTTGCTAAGCAAAGATCGCAACCGCAAATCCGTAAAATCGAGCCCACTAATAATCAGCCGCAGCACTTTAATGCCACACGACGCTTTCGCCAACTCCCGCATTTTCTCCGTGCAACAGGGCGCAATAGTGCAACCAATAACAAGCTCTTCCACGGAGCTACAAAGCACCTCAACAACCTGAACCAACTCACGGCAGAACTTGCCTTCATAGCGGAACGATTTGAGCTGCGTAACCGCCGTCAGGTCGAGACATTCCAGGAAGGCAACATTGTCGTCGTATACTTCGCGTACTGCCATGTCTGCAAACGCAAAATACTCAAGCCCGCCAGGAATCTTCAGCTTCGGGCCGGTACGAGGAATCGGCTTGTCGCCGTGATTCGTGAGTCGAAGGTATTTAATGGTCTCCGGAATCGCGAGATGCTGGAACACATTGTCACAAATGTCGAGCGTCAGCGTGTGCAAATTTGGGCTCAGTGAAGACAGCTCCGACCACCTCGCGGTATTTCCATTCCCCCATGTCAACGGAACCACCTTGTCTTGTACTTGATCCTTGTCGTCCGAGCAGTGGTCGTCCGTGAGGAACAACCCGGTGATGTTCATACCGTTGATGTCAAGGCAAGCGTAATTCCCCTCGCCTTTTAGTGGATTCATAAAGACCCGTAGAGAAAACTCTGCAGTGGGTTTCCATTGGTTTAGCATAGCCTGGAACACCTTGAATTTCTTGTCGCTGGGGCCTTCGTAGTAGTTTACCCCGATTTTGGGCACATGCTTGAACAACTCAGCCATAATTGCAAACGAACGCTCCGCTTCGGCCGGGGATTCGCTACCATAAATCATCCACAATTCGGAGACATTCTTGATCGACTCGCGGAATAGAGGATTAGACCCCTCCTTGACCAATTGTTGGTAGGAGAGCAGCATTTGGGACGACGGGAGACTGGAGCTTGCCTTCAGATGTTCAAAGTCGGTCAAGCTAAGCGGGTCAAAGTAGCCACAAAGTATCCGCTTCCATTGCCTGAGGCAGCTCTCAAAGCCATCGCCAAAGAGGACCGAAATATCTTCCAGCATGGCGTTTACTTCATTGTTTTGATCATCCATCTCTTTAATACGAAGTTGGTTGTAGGACCCTATAAGGACTCTGCGCCACACCAGCTTTTGGCATCGTTGGTTCCATTGCCTTGATACTAAACGCAACTCTCGCCATTCTTTAGGCTTGAGCAGGTTAAGAACCTGGCTAGCCACCTCGCTTGGAAGGCGTTTTAAGAAGTCTATACCTTCAGAAGCGGGGGGTTCTTGGCCCCGTGGTACGTTGGGCGTGGACATCGAAAACTGGTGGTAATCAGCTTTGTCCAAAGGGGAGATTGGTAGGTTTATATACTTTTTCGCTGCATTTCAAACTTGTTGTGACCCCAAGGTTTCCCTTTTCTGTTCCACAATTCCTCAATTGAGCCCCAATATATGATCTATCATGTAATTATGCATCAAACACAGTACAATGCGGTAGATCAATTAATGGATTGTCGGTGACAGTTATTTGCAACTATAACCGCTGAAATATGGTCCGTATTGGTAAATAACACAATTTTTTGTGTCGTCTGGCGCTTTTTCGTAGTCAAGCGAGGCATTTCCTTCGCAGATAATGAATTGCACTAGTTGCCAATGGCATCACGTTATCAATTTCCCATTAAATTCGTCTAATCATATTTACAAGATACGGTGAAAAAAGTCGGTACACTGGTTAGTTGAAGGTGTCGGAATCGCCCTTAACGGCCTCAATGCCGCGGAGGAGGCCAAAGAAAGCAACAAAAACACCACCGGCACGCACAGTTGTCCTCCATGCAGGAGTAGCTGCCTTGGGGAGTGGCTTTGACTCTGAAGACGAGAATACTGCGCCAGAGGCCATGTAAGAACCACCGAGAACCATTACAGCGGCAGATGTAAGCAGACACGGAGTGCACTGCTTCTCCGGCTTGTCAGAGCCCTTGCCCTGGCCAGAGGATCCCGCATCCTCAGACTGGGGCTTCGACTCCGGTGGGTTGATGACTTTGAGGATATTCGACATGAAGGCGTTGTATAATATCTTGTGATGCGACGCGAAAAATGTTCCGACGCGTAAATTGACGGACCTAATTGACCCACTAACCCTGAAATTAATGTACTTGCACTTTTTGGATATTAAAGAATGCCGAGTAATTTAGAACAGCAGCGACTGGAGAATATCCGGCGCAACCAGGAGCTGCTCAAGCAGCTGGAACTGGAGAATCTGAGCAACTCAATTGCCACCGACGTTAAACGCAAAGCTCCGCCGCCTAAAAAGCCCACCAAAAAGAGGAAAAGCGAGCCCAGGCCCAAGAAGGAAGAGGAACCCGTCATTCGACGAAGGTCTCGGAGACTCGAGGGCAAGAAAGCCGAGTTTGAAGTTGAACAGGATGAGTATGTCCAACAGCAGGCCATTAAACAGGAGAAAGAACAGCGGGAGAAGGATAGAGTAGAGGGCGAGCGAAAGCTCGAGGAGGTTATGCAAAGGGGCGACTGGGAAAGTGCTCTGAGGGTTCTAAGTGACATTAGTGCTGTGGGTTCGGCCAAAGTTTCCCAGGGCGACTACTTTGATCTGGCGTCCAAGAAGGACGCTGATCCAATCATCAAAGAAGCCCGAGAAAAGCTGTCCAACCTCAGTCTCCTGGAAAAATTCGATCCGCCCAAGATGACTACCGAGCGCATATACTCCATGGCAATCCACCCTAGCAGGGAGAAGCGACTCATCTTTGCAGGAGACAAAATGGGTGAATTGGGTCTGTGGGATCCAGACCAGTCGCGTCCACCAGAATTCCCTGCCGAGGATGAAGAGGAGGAAGAGGATCCTGAGATTTCGTCCTTCAAGATCCACTCTCGGTCTATCTCCCGGATCATATACGACCCATACAACCCGCAGAAGATGCTCACTGGGTCGTATGATGGGTCTATTCGAATTCTCGATCTGTCCGCCATAGATGCCTCCAGCGAGGCGTTTGTGTACGACTCAGACCCACGGGATCCAGTGGGCATTTCCGACTTTGCGATGCCGGAAAGAGACACAATCTACTTCACTACTCTGCAAGGAGAGTTTGGAATCCACGACTTACGTGAAAAGCCCAATGAAAAGACCCTGTTCCGCTGCCACGAAAAGAAAATTGGCGGGTTTGCGGTGAACCCGCTCTCGTCGCACCAGATCGCCACCGCGTCCCTCGACCGTACGTTCAAGGTGTGGGATGTCCGCTACACCAAGGTTGAAGATGATGAAACCATTCCTCATCTGTATGGTGAGTTCCAGTCGCGGCTCAGCATATCGTGCGTGGACTGGAATCGCTCGGGGCAGATAGTAGTCAATGGGTACGCCGATAAGATCCATGTGTACGATATGGCAGAGGCTGCTAAGCATTGGAAAAAGAGTACCACGTTCGAAGCAAACGAAGGGCCGTTCTCTCCGACGGTTACTCTCAAACACAACTGCCAAACTGGCCGGTGGGTGTCGATTCTCAAGTCGCGGTGGCAGGAGTCTCCTGCAGATGGTCTGCACAAGTTTGTCATTGCTAACATGAACCGATATGTCGACATTTATGCCGCGAATGGACAGCAACTGGCTCATTTGGGCGACGACAGGATGACCGCCGTCCCTGCCGTAGCTGTAATGCATCCTACTGAGCCTTGGCTTGTAGGCGGATCCGCCAGCGGCAAAGTCTACCTTTGGCAGTAATATACTACTTTGAACCGCAGAGCTACAAAAGCTCCAAGCGTTACTAATTGACAATTAAAAAAAAAATCATGTATCAAATATTTAGAACAAGCCAATGAGGTCGTCGCTTGCCGAGTTGTTTTTCTGCTGTGGCTGCTGCTGCTGCTGCTGCTGCTGCGGTGGCTGCTGTGGAGATCCTAGACTCAGGCCGTCAAGACCCAGGTCCAAACCGTTTGTGTTGTTAGTTTGCGGCGCCGCCGTGGGTGGGGCTGGCGCATTGTCGAACATGGACAGGATATCCTGCGTGGCCTTGTTAGATGTAGTATTGGAAGCGGGAGGAGGAGGAGACGGGGTTGAGGAAAAGATGTCTCCGAGGTCAGTCAGCGAGGTAGCAGACTGCTGCGGCGAGGCAGCGGACGAAGCGGGGGCGTCAAAGTCGAGGTCCAAAAGATTCTCGCCATTGACAACAGTGCCCGAGGTCGCTGCAGTAGCAATTGCATCCTCCTTGGCCAGCTGCTGCTGTTCTTCAATGGCCCGCTTCTGCACAGCGTCGGCGCCAAACCGGCCAGTGCCCATAAAGCTGGCCGCGGGCTTGTGGTAGACCGAAGCCAGAGTGGAAAGCTCGGTGATAAGCTCGTTGAGCAGCACAGGGGACATCTTTTCAATGGTGCTCTCGATGGGCGGCTTTTCGGCGAGCGTAACCTCCTTGGCAATGGCCGTGTCTGACGATAGCAGTCGCCAGTAGATGTAGGCTCTGTCTCGGATGTCAGCATTGTCCGACTTGGTGGTAGCGGTCTGGAGAACGGGCTGGATGAGGCGCTGGCCGGCGTCGGGGTTCTTGATGTAGAGCTTGACGCAGGCGGTCAGCAGCTGCAGCTGGACGGGGGTGGCCTCTTCCAGGAAGGTCGACACGTACCCATCGAGCAGCTCTGCGGCGTTGTCAATCTTTTCGGCGTACTCTCCGAGGAGCCACACCAGGGCGGCGCGGGCGTCTGGCTCGTCGATTTCGTCCACGTTCTGCAGAAGGTACGGGATGAAGCGGTCAAACTGCTGGTACTTTCGCAGAATGTCCTTCATCGTCGTGACCACCTCCTGGATAACGTAGTTGACCTTGTTGACCTCGAGCAAGTCGAGCAGCACGAGCGCGCACTTTTCGGCGGCGGCGTCAATCTTGATGGCGCACTGGCCAATGGCGCGGATGGCGCGCCGCGAAAAGTCCATGTCGACCTCCATCGAGTACTCCTTGAGCTCCGCGACGAGCTCGTCCACGTTCTTATCGCTGGCCAGGTTGACCATGATCTCGAGCTTCTCAAACTTGAGGTACGGCGGGTCGTTGTACTTGCAGAAAAAGACGCGCATCTCGCGGTTCAGGATCTGCGGGTACTTTTGGAGGATGATGCGAATGTTGCGCAGCGCAACGTACTGGACCTCGGGGTCGCACGACACGAGCGTCACCAGCGGCGAGCTCATCTTGCGCAGCAGCGTCGCCTGGGCCTCCTGCGGCTGGACGCCAATGTGCTTGAGCACCGCCTTGACCGCCGCCAGCACGACGCTCGGGTTCACGTGCTGGAACTGCGGCACGACCCGCTCGCAAATGTGCTCCGCCTCCTTCACGTCACTAGTGTCGTACTCCGCCAGAGCGGTGAGAATGGCAATCCTACCCCATTCGGTACACTCATTGAGCGCAACAAGGAGCTTATTAAGAGTCAGGGAATTGATTTGGAAGCACTTGGTCTCCGGCGCCGACTCCTGGATCTCAGCCAGAGCCGAAACGGCATTGGCCACGACCATGGGGTTAGCATCATCGACAAGGCTCTGCAAATCCCCGAGGAAGCCCTCCTCAATGCACATCTCCGGGTTGAGGTCGAAGAGCTTGGCGACGCAGATGGCCGCCGTCTTGCGCACGTACGGGTTGTCGTCCTTGAGCGTGCGCCGCAGCGGAATGTTCATGTAGTCGACCATCTTGTCCACGCGGATGCACCCCATCGTGCGGATCGCCAGCGCCCGGACCAGCGGGTTGGGGTCCTCCGTGTCCTGGACGAACGTGTTGACGGCGAGGATGCAGAGCTCGGGGTGCGACTTGGCGTAGTTCATGAGGTAGAGGTACACGAGCTTCTTCTGGTCCAGGTCGTGGGTCGACATATTCTTGAGAATGTCCGGGAAGAGCGCCGACACGTCTTTGCCGAGCGTCATGGCCGCAATTGTCCGCTGGATGGCGTCCTTGCGCTCGTGGGCGTACTGCGAGACGAGCCCGTTGCGGAGCTCAAAAGTCTCGCCCTTTCGCGGCGTCTGGAAGACCTTGCGTAGTCTCCGCTCCAGTGACATTTTGGTATTGCTTCCCCGTGAAAATTGACCGTTCAAAGCGGGCTGGGCGCGGGTTATGTGGGTTTATTGGTTTGGATTGATTCGATGATGGTGATTTGGCATGAATGGCCCGACATGGTCCCAACGGACGCCGGAACGCCCAGGGGGGACTGGAAGGGACTGGAACTGGACAGAAGTGCGTGGATATAGGCTTTTTGCTTCGTATAGTAACTCACTTGGTACCCGTAGATACCTGTAGATACCCATACTCGGGAATAGCTATAGTCATACTCATTCCGGGATCGCTGAGGGCTGAACCTTGAATCGAGTCATTTGGCCTTTCTGAATCAGACACGACCCAGTTGCCAATATTATAGGCCAATAATACAGTTTCCCTTCTTTTGTTATTACTGGCAAATTTTGGAAATGATCGATTTAGGACTGGCGCGCATCCATAGACTGCTTAGGCTCCTCGGAGACCCCCACCTGGCGGGCTGGAAGGCCATACACGTAGCCGGCACTAACGGTAAAGGCTCCGTCTGTGCATACCTCTACTCGTGCCTCAACGAGGCGGGAATCAAGTCGGGCAGGTTCACTAGCCCGCACCTCGTCCACAAGTGGGACTGCATCTCCGTCAATGGCAAGACTGTCCACAAGGACCTGTTCTACGAGGTCGAGGACCTTGTCATGAAGACCAATTCGTCCAAAGAGGTGGGCGCCAGCGAGTTTGAAATCCTCACTGCCACCGCGTTTGAAATCTTCCGCAGATCTCAGGTCGCCGTCGCGGTGATTGAAGTCGGCCTCGGCGGTAGACTCGACGCGACAAATGCCCTCGCGCCAGAAAAAACCCTGGCCACCGTGGTCACCAAAGTCGGGCTCGATCACCAGAACTTCCTCGGTGACACGCTGTTTGAAATTGCCCAGCAAAAGGGCGGCATCATCAAGCCCAACGTGCCCTGTGTCGTGGACTCGACAAACGACAGCCCAGCCCTCGACGCTGTTCGGGAAATCGCTGCCGAAAACTCGTCTCTCCTCATTGAAGCGTCTCCTGAAAAGCTTCCGCTCAATATCAGGCCGGAAACTACTCCTCTGCTCGGTGCCTACCAGCAGGCAAACATGTCCTGTGCGCTCAATGTTATTGATATTCTCAAATCAGAGTATCCGGCCCTCGCAGCAAATGTCGAAACAGGCATTCGGCGCACTACTTGGCCCGGCAGACTCCAGTGGCTCCCGCTCTCCGAGAAAAAGAAGGTGCTTTTAGACGGCGCTCATAACCCCCAGTCGGCAGAGCTGTTAGGGCAGTTTGTTGACTCGTCGCTGCGATCTAACGGCGGTGTTACGTACGTTATGGCATTTTCAAAGGGCAAGGATTACACCGACGTCATTTCCAAGCTTGTGCGCCCGGAAGATAGCGTCGTCGTGACTACGTTTGGTCCTGTTGACGGTATGCCTTGGGTCTCCGCACTGGACCCATCTGAGGTTGTTGAAACTGTAAAGCAGTACACTTCGAGCGTGTCAATTGACGTTGGAGATATCAAGTCGCTCTTGGACAAGGTTCCTGACCAATCGGTAATATGCGGCTCTCTTTACCTTGTCGCCGACGTTCTACGGTTCGTAGAAGAGTCCACATAATGTTATCTACGTTCTTCCATAACTCCAGCCATCACCGATGTAGAGCCTAGTAGAGCCTAGCTATTCGCCATATACCCCCACGGCGAATAATACGCATGATACGCATAATACATTGCTATTGGAGATGCCCCTGCAAGACCCATACATGCTATCACATCCCTCTAGATAGTAACCCTGATAGCATTGCATAGATGGGCTATAGATACACAAATGTAGCCAACGCCAAGTCCTCGGCGGCATAACCGACGGCACGGAGCTGTGGGCTTCCCCCGCATGAAAAATGAACGGCATCCCACCTATAAAAACCGTTAGATACGCTCTCCACTACTCTCTCTCTCTATAAGAGATATATCAGTATAATGGTTGGACTTACTCCTGAACAGGTTGAGCAATTTAACCGGGACGGCTGCATTGCCATCCCTGGCGAACTCTCGCCAGATCAGATCAAGCGCATCTTGGACCGATCTCACGAGATGCTCCAGACCTTTCCTCTCGAGAGCCACCCAATGACCAAGTTCACCACGGGTGAGGGCAATGACGAGCACGAGCACGTCGGCGATGACTACTTCCTCACCTCTGGTGACAAAGTGCACTACTTCTTTGAAGAAGGCGCTTTCAACAAGCAGGGTGAGCTCGTCAAGCCCAAAGATAAGGCAATTAACAAGGTCGGCCACGCCCTGCATGTTCTCGAGGAGCCGTTCCGAGATATCTCGCTCACCCAGCGTAATAGGGACATTGCCGAGTCGCTGGGGTTCAAAGACCCGCGGATTCTCCAGTCGATGCTGATTTGCAAGCAGCCTGAGATTGGCGGCGAAGTCCCGACTCACCAGGACGCGACTTTCCTCTACACGCAGCCTCAGTCTGCTGTTGGGTTCTGGTACGCGTTGGAGGATTGCACCGAGTCGAACGGTGCCCTTGAGTTTGTTCCTGGCTCTCACAAGCAGGTCGGCGTTCCAAAGCGGTTTGTGCGAAAGGATAAGGAAGGCAAGACCGGTACTGAGTTCATTTCTGTTGCTGGCGTCGACAACTACGAGGAGCCGGCCAAGGATAAGTTCAGGCTTGTCTCCTGCCCAGCGGGTTCTTTGGTGCTTATTCATAACACTGTCCTCCACCGGTCTAACAACAATACCTCTCAAAAGTCGCGTTACGCATACACCTTCCACGCCATTGACGGCGTCTGCGACTACGACGAGAAGAATTGGCTCCAGGTACCCTCTACTGGCGGTACTAACTTTACCGTTCTCGAACAGGCAGCATAATTATCCACTCTCCATTTCTTGTGGTTACAGCGTGCTTTACGTTCCCAACATGTTTGTAACAGCGTAACAAATACTCACAACAGCGTTATACACATACGTGATGCATTCGGCGTCCAATTTATCAATGCGTTTACGCATCTTATGACATTAGTAAGTAATTCGGCAAGGTGCCGCTACAAGTACTGTACTGATACGGCTGAGTATGGCTACCCCAACATGTAAATACGGCGACGAGAGGGGCATACGCACGTTACGTACCCCCGCCGTAAACACTGTAGGGGGACTTGCAGATTGCCTGTGTGGGCCTTGATGCGACGTTTGGAACCCCGAGAATTACCGCTGATCAGAGGCACTGTACTGTAGTCGGAGGTTGCGGAGACCGACCTGCAATGCAGATAGGCAGTTCCTGAAAATGAGGGGGGAATGTTGTCTTCTACAAATATTTCAGGGAAGCGGTTGAGGGACAATGAGCTTGAGGCAAAACGGATCTCTTGAATTGAGCAATGGCGACCTGCCGGTCACGGTGAACAGTGTGCTCAGCTCTGCAGATATGACTAAGGTCCATGCCCTGGCGGCATACCTGGGGAAGTGCGATCCGAACGACCCGCTGGCTTTCATGGGCTTCATTGACCGATGCCAAGAATATTTCAAGGCATACGCGAATGAAGACCTGGGCACGCTGCGAATGGCGTTAGTCACCGTTATGGAGAAAGAGGCGTATCATTGGTTCATCACGGAGAAATCAGGGATTGCTGACTTCCAGCGGTCTTTCCTCAAAAGCTTGCAGCGCAAGTTCAAAGAGACTATTTTAATATCTGCGACTAGGGACCTCGCTTTGCTGGAGCCTCGTTCTACGGGGGGAGACGACATCCGTGAGTTTTTGGACAAGTTCTATGCTTTGTCGGACGTTGTTGAGCACTTCCACCCGGGGAGCAACATGTTTGGCCTCTTGTATAAGCGCATGAGTTTCAATGAAGAGGTCAAGCAGCATCTGCAAGGAGTGGGGCGACAGATTGACCTGCTCACCAACGTCATTGAGATCAAGAAGATAATCGCGCGGCAAGAATACTCCGACTATGACGACATGATCCAGCGTGCATTGAACACCAACGGTTCATTTAACCAATAAAAAATACATTATTATATTACGGTTACAGCTACAGCTGAATGTTAGTTATATGATTACAGTAGAGCTCAAGAGTTAAACCTGGAGGGGTAAGTATTGAGCCAATTGGTTGTCGAGCCGTCGGTCGAGCTGGCTCAGGCTGGCCGAATACACAAACCAACATAGGAAGAAGAGCCCAACAAAGAGAATGAAATAAAGGAAGCCGTTGAGTTTGTTCTGGCAACCAAAGTCTATCACCGAAAGAGCACAAGAGATAATCGCAAGCGTCCATGGAATCGCCAGCGCCAGCGAGATCCTAAACCCTTTCTTCATCTGCTTTTCCAGCTCGTCTGACTCCTCATCGGCGATATTGTTATTTGTAGGCGGCTCCTCGTCCGTCACGATTGATTCATACGCCGCAGATGCCTTGTGGTAGCGTATAATGCTCAGCTTTCGCCGGGCGTCCCTGTACCGGTACCCGAACAAGACGGCAAACAGTACTAGCGCAAATACCGTGACCAGGTAGATTGAGTTTAACCGCCGTTCGACACTTAAGCAGGGCATTATTGGAAGACCATATGTTGGTGGGTTCGAAACCTTCCGGCTAGTGGCGGAGGCAAGTTTTGGGAGCTGTCGCTCAGCCTCCATCACCACCCAGACCACCACTAACTCCATCAGGGGTAACGAGCGTTTGGGGTTTTTCGTGTTCGCTTTCTCCTTCAATTGAGTTGTACATAGTAGATTTACCTGAGTGATTGACTGATTAAGTTATCCTGAGGGCCAATGGCTTTTTGGTCTAGTGCGGTAGCACGGGATTTGTAGTTTATTCGTTCATCGAACTGTGTACGTAGGCTTAAATTATTTGTTTTCCATTAGTGTCCCATAAAGCAAGTTACAGATTAATACAGTCTAAAGATCCTCTCGTGCGGCCTGGGTGATCGACGCGACCACGGAGGAAACGGCCGAAGAGGCAGAAGAAACCGGGTTGTGCTTGTAGTAATTTGGATGGTGAACACCAGCACCATGCTGGAACTGATGCGCAAAGTCGAGGAAGTGGTCCCAAACAATGTCGAACCGAGCACCGGCAAGCCACGCCACTCCAGCCATAAGACCAAACGTAAAGAGAAGACCACCAAGACCAACAAGCATCATCTTTCGCTCCATCTCAGCAGTCTCCTTCTTAGCAGCAAGCTCAGTGGGCGACTCCATGGTGTGCTTGCAAATGTATTGCTCAATCTTGCCGCAGAGGACCTCGATCCGCATAAAGTTGGGGTCCTCCGGCCGGTTCTTGAGGTGGATTCGGCGCGTGTAGTCCTGGAAAACGGCAAACACGCCCTCCATATTGCCGCTCTGAAGAATGAGCTTGGCAGAAGTGCCTCGTCGGATCTTAACGTTCTTTTGGAACACGTCTGGATTGTTGAACAAAAGCTCCAGGGTGGCAATGGACATGACCTGGGGGATGGCGCAGAACGAAAAGAGAGTTGGCTCAGTCACATTCTGCAGGTACTCAAGACAGTCCGTAACAAGCTCGAGCGAAAGAATGAGCAGGTCCGAGATGCAATGAAGACCGCTCTGCTCGTTTTCCGGCTTGGTGAAATCCTTGAGCTCCTTGGCGTACTTGCCCCACACCTCCTTGGGCCAGAAAGACCGGCCCTCGTCCTGGTCCTCCCGGTAGTCCCTAATGATATTGGTTCGCTGGAGGAACTGGCCCATCGACTCGAAAAGCTCGGGCTTTTCCTTGAGCACCTCAGTGCCGAATCCAGAAATCAGCGCCATCTGGGTCAATCCATCGCCGAGAAGACCGGCAACGTAGTGGCAGTACATAAAGTAGTCGTGGATCGTCTTAACACCCTCGTAATTGGTCTGGCCCTCGAGCTCAATGTAGTCCGCCATACCATTGCCCATTTTTTCGGCAGTCTCTTCAATTACAGCCCGGTACGCAGGCTTCAACTTGTGAAACTCTCGCAAAACCTTGTCGAACTCAATAAGCACCACTCTGTCCCTCTCATTCGGGCTGTCTGTTGCATAGTCAGCAATTGTCAAGTCGCAAAAAGACTACGAATACTTACTCTCGGTAAAGGTCCAGTCTGTCTTCTGGAGAATATCCTTGAAGCTCCTCAGGATAGGCAGCTTAGTGGCATTTGGAACTGTGGTGTCGTCCTCGATCGTGTCAAGGCCCCGCAATACAAGGTAGTAGATCATGATCTGTTTCCCGTTAGCTCAATTGCCGTCCCAAGCGGACAATGCTTACCACGTCTCTGAGCTCCGGGTGGAGCTCCAAAATGACGGCCTCAAAAGACCGCGAGGTCTTGCCCAGCAGCTCGTAGCACCGTCGCAAGTCGGCCGACTCGGTAGACGGATCTCGTGGATAGGCCGGCTTCCGGAAAAATTTGCTATTCAGACCATTGTTAGCGCGGGTTTCCCACCTTGGAGACGTAAAATATCACTTACACGTTAATCGCCGCAGCGAATTCGTCTGGGTGAAGTATAAGTTCGAGTAGTTTGCCCATATCTGAGTTAAGTTCACCTCTATGGCTGTTGATGGGGGGTTGTGGTGATGTGGTGGGATGTCGACAGGGGGGAGGATACCACCCTCCGGCCTGCAGGACAGGGCCCCGCCGCGAAGAGACGCGTTACATCACTCCCCATCCACTCTACTGGATCGCAGATACGCGATTATCTCTTATTTTTATGTACCTAATTTAATAGCGCGTGCCTCGTGTCCCTGACCCTATAGGTCTGATCCGGATGTTCCGCCGAGTGGTTGAGCCGCACGAGCCGTACCAAATCATTTCAATATATATATACGAGTCGACTTAGCGTGAAGGTTTCTTTCAGTTTCGTTTGTAGCTGTAGTTAAGATACTGAAAGAGGGTGCAATCGATCGGAATTTTTTTGGTGTACGTAAGATGTACCTTCACGTAGGAGGCTATAGAGACACTTTTATTGCTGAGGCAATACTGAAATAACGGAATCAACCTGCTTTAAAATTTCTACACTCGCTACCGGTAGATAATTGAACTCTACCGTAAAAGCCATCGATTAGAGCATAAAGTCAACACAGGACGTTAATTAAATTTGGTTAATATAATCGCGTAAACCTTTAGAGGACAGTATAGGCAATGCCATAACCTCGTCGAGGTGAAAAAGTGCCCCCGCATACCGAATCTCTTCAATTGTCCCTGTGTATTTGGTCACATCTCGGTTGAGCATAAAATCGTTCATGCGGTCCCTCAGTGCGCTGTTCTCAATCTGCTTAACCTTATCATCCAGTTCCGCTGGCAAAGTCCGGTTGCGGAAAAAGTCTAGTACAATTTCGGCGGATGGAACGCCCCATTTTTGGGGATATAAAAACGGATAAGCCATATGCTCGGCAGAAGAGGGGAATTCAAGCAAATGGCAGCTCTTCAGGTTGAGGAGAGCGGCCGTGTTGAGTAACTTGTGGAGAAGGCATGCAATGTAGGACCCTTTCAAATTCGTCCAGAAAGGTCCTATCGTCATGAGCTCTGGTGATAGGTATAAATGATCAATCGCAGAGAATATACGCGAATTCTGCGCTACTATTTCCGCAAGCATGCAATTGATTTCCCCCTCGTGAAAGCTCATTTCATAGCTGTATGTATTGAAATCAAAGACCATTGTCGAGGCAGTAAGCTGTGCGTCCCGTAGAATTTGGACCGCATCGTGGAATAAGAAGTCACTCAATGCGATTTTTTCGATCTTCGAGACGGCCATCTTATCGTCATGGCTCGCTAGCTGAAGCGCGAATGCGGACCGAATAGCACGCCCTGCACTGGAAAGGTCGCCCTTAAATTTTGCAGTTTCGTAGTTACCATCTTTATACTTGTTGATAAGCACTAGTTTGGAAAGCTTAATAAACAAGACCTCCTTGAATATGGGAAACGCATGGCGATTGACAACAAGCTCCTCCAAAAATGGCAGTATGACACGACTGTGAATGGGCAGTGCACAATAGTGGCTCGTCATTAAAGTCAGTCGAGTCAAGTCCGTTCCAATCCATGCAAATAGCCCACTCATGGACTGGCTCAGTACTGAGAGATCCTTTAGCCCAGGGCAGTCTTTAATTGTCTTCATTTCCATGCCACCCGCACGTGGTTGGACAATTAGAGCCTTCTCTCCTCCAAATACCAGCTTGTTATACCACCCTTTTGAGTTCCATTTGTCATAATTGTCTTCAGAGTGGGGGAAAATAAGGGCAGTCTCGTTAATTTTTAGCGTAGTGCTGGTAAAGACCTCGGGCCAGTCTGTTCTCAAGATTGTTTTGACTTTCTCTGGGTCGACCAGACGGAATAAGTACTCTTGGATATGTTCGAAGTCGGTCAGCCGGTCGCGATTGTCATAGGTAACTTTGAGAATCAAATGCACTCGTCTAAGCGACTTGAGTTTCGGTAATGTCTTGTCGCCATATTGGACCAGGGCCATCATAGCCAGCCTCCCGCTTGTCACCTCAAGGAAGATTTCTCCAACTGCCTGAAACTCCTCTTTCTTCATTGATTTTAGCGCACTCCATATGGGAGCAATGAGCATCCCTGTGCCTTCCGGGCAGACGTTGTTCATATAACTTCTCAGATAGACATTTTCCTTACAGCCAACAGTTGACCCGATGTTTCTCCAGATGACGGGGATCAGCTTTTTCCGGAGTTCTTTATTTACTGCTGAGAGCACAATTGCCTTACTAAGCTTGCTTCTTCTAGCCACAATTTCTAGCACTTCAATTACGAGCATGGTGTAGATTGGTTTATTTACTTGAGCCGCAAAACATGCGGCGGATATGTACCAGGTTGTTAATTCATCGTAATTTACATCAAGCTAGCCACCAGAGGTGCTACCAATTGCTCGCCGGTTGGCCTTCTGCATGGTTGCATTGATTGAAAGGGCCACGGAGAGGTTAGCTGTAGTTTGATTCTTTATTTGGCTGGGTTGGCGTGCTAGCTACAGTATAGGTCGCCTCCGGATTATGTGATGCAATAGCAGGTTGGGATACGAAATAAAATAGGGCCGTCCGGCCCCCAAAAGTTAGTCCCCCCAAGAGCAAGGAGTGAACAATGGCAGGACCGTCGTCTCAGCGAAAAAAGCTACTGTTGATGGGCCGATCTGGGTCCGGCAAGTCGTCTATGCGGAGTATCATCTTCTCGAACTACTCTGCTTTTGACACCCGGCGACTCGGAGCGACGATTGATGTTGAGCACTCACATCTGAGGTTCCTGGGCCACATGACGCTCAACCTGTGGGACTGCGGTGGCCAGGAGGTGTTTATTGACAATTACTTTAGCACACAGCGGGACCACATCTTCCGTATGGTTGAAGTGCTCATCTATGTGTTTGATGTGGAGTCCAAGAAGGTGCCGAAGGACATTGAGACGTTTGTGCGGTGCCTCAAGCACTTGCGCGAGTTCTCCCCTGGCGCAAAGGTATTTGTCCTTGTACACAAGATGGATCTTATCCAGATCGACACACGGGACCATGTGTTTAACTCGACAATGGGCCGTTTGCGAGAGGCGTCGAAGAACTACGGGTACGAGCTTACTGGCTTTGCGACCTCGATCTGGGACGAGTCGCTGTACCGGGCATGGTCCAGCATTGTGTGTTCGCTGATACCAAATATGGGTGTCTTCCAGAAGCATCTGCAGGACTTTGCGTCCATCAGCGAGGCCCAGGAGCTGGTATTGTTTGAGCGGACGACTTTTTTGGTTATTTCGCATGTCACGTCTCCGGACTCGAGCGTTCCGCAGGAATCGCTTGACCCGAAGCGGTTTGAGAAGATTAGCAACATCATCAAGACGTACAAGCAGAGCTGTTCGAAGATGCGGTCTCAGTTCCAAACTGTGTCGCTGCATGGCCATTCCTGCTCCGCGTATATTGATACGTTGACGCCGAACACGTTTATCATGGTGGTCATGCCGCCTACGTCACAACACCGTCGAGACGGGTATCTCAGCGGTGACATTGACGGCAATACCGTGATTGCCAATATCCGGGCCTCGCGAGCGTGGTTTGAGAAGATTGAGCTCGAGAATGAGTAACCTGCGCCCCGATATGGAAACTCTGGTCGGCTTTTAAGCTTTATATTTGCCAATTCTTGATATGATGGGTGATATGGAAAGAGATATTTGATGATTGGATGATGCAATGGGTTTGAGTCAGTTCGTTATCGTTGATAGCGCCAATTGATGCAATCGGTTTACGTGATGAGTTAGCGCCGGTGGTGGGATTGCGTCGTCTCATGAGGACGATATCGAGTTTCAATTGAATAAGTGATGAGATATGAAGACCGATAATTGGCTCGCTCAAACACGAGCCACAAGGATTTGAGCGAGCTCTGAGCCCACCATTTTAAGCGGTGCAGCTATTTTAAGTGTTGTGTGGCGCGCGCCGTTTTGTCTCCTGAACTCCCGGCGGTGCCTCACCTCCTCCCCAGAGGCAAGGCTGGCTGGTCAGAGGAGAGATAACCCACCCCAAAACCACCGAGCTCGGAGCGGCGACCCTTTGTTACGTTTGTCGCAAGGAAGAATGAGCAGGCGGCGGAGAGCACTCGCTCTGGCGGCATGGGCCACGCGGGTGACGGGGATGACAATAAACCGCGGGCTGCTGGGGCTCGCGGATAAGGACGGGGACCACGAGCTGGCAGAAAGGAACATTGTGTTTGCCGGGTCCAACTCGACGGTGGTGCCGACTACCACGCCTACGGCGACCCCTGTGGCGCCGTCGAACGGGTCTAACACGACTGCCAACAACACTAGCCCGACCTACTCGTTTGGCATTGACCCTCCCGAGGGCGGGTCGAGCGGCCTCAAGTACCTGTACTTGATATTTCTCGTAATCGGCGTAATTGTGCTGGGCCTCATTGCGCGCATTGTCATTCTCAAGCGCCGCAGGGCGCGCAAGCTGTTCAAGGCGGACGCTGTGCGGTCGGAGGCGCTGAGGCTCGACATGGAGCGCAATGAGCATTTGCGCACCTCTAGTGGCAGTAGCGGGCAGTCGAGCGGAAACGGCTCTGACGAGTGGATCAATCCGCCGCCTCCATACCAGCAGCCGTCACAGCCGGAGCCGATATATCTGGGCCGCACACGGTTGCCAGTGTATGAGGAGATTAGAGAGGAGGAGGAGGAAGAGACGCCAAGCATTTACCATCGATCCCCATCGACGCCCCATTCCACGCATTCCACGCATGTCACGAACTAACGATGTATTACTATTTATTTTTTTCTCGGCCAGAGATTTGACAATTGAGCCATTTGGTATTAATGTACATGAATCTAACTTAATCTTACCATTATCATCATCGACCACTCGGTGTATCAAGCCACACATATCATACGAGTCAACAATTGTCAACAATTGCATCGGCAATTGCGGTTCAAGGTAGAGCCCTGGCTAGAATCTGGCCCATGGCTGGCTGTATTAGTAGTATGTACAAATCTAACGTCTAGTTAGTCAATTGAGCTTAGAAAACCCAGATGGCTGGTGGTTGGTGAGTTTAGAAAAACCACCACCACCGCTGGCGCTTGGTCGGCGAAGTGCCCAGATTCTTGCCGTCCTTGGTCACGCCAGTGCCTACCGCCTTGGAAGCGGAGCTGGTCGCCTTGCCTCCAATGTTAAACCCGTATTTACGCAGAGTTTTAACCGCCCAAGGCGTAATCGCAGCAGTCGCTGGAATCCTCACAAACAAAAATATCGACTTGTGGATGGCGTATGCAATGCCAAACTCGGTGAGCAAAAGCCCCCAGTTGGTGCCCGAGCCCTCAGTGCCTTCTTCCTGCGGCTTGGCAATGGTCTTGAGGTCTTCATCCGCCGTGCTCATGCCAAAGAACCGCCGTACCGACCGCTCTAGATCAGTAACCCGGTCCTGGCCCAGCGAATGCACAAACACAAAGCTCAGCGGCAAATCAATAGCCGAAATGGTCATGTAAACGCCAAATGCAGCCCATCCGTACTTCTTCGTCAGCTCCTTGAGCGACATTCCGCCGCTACTGGAAGATGCAGTTTGTGAAGAGTATGTCCGCAGCGACTGGGCAACCCGCAGGCCCACCCGAGGGCGCACTAGGCTCCGAGAAACCACTGATCTCAGCATTGTAGATTGGCAGGTTTGGGACAGATCTCGAATTTTCGCCTTTACGCCTCCCGGCTCGCCGACGTTTCCGTCACCTCCGACCATCTACCGGTGCATGCCATTACCACTGTATGGAGCGTCGGTCATAGTTATCTGGTACTTTTTTGCATTGAGCGCCATAGCAATTGTAGTAAGTGATGTTTACACTTTGGAAGGCAATTCTCTTTACCGTAGCTGTGATTGATGCCTTCGTTCGTACGTCAGCCCCAGATACGAACTAAGTTCCACACCGTTGTTACGGTGTAACTATAACGAACGAACAATTTCCAATTGCAGTGTGAACTTTCATCTCGGCGCATATTGTCAGGTAGAAAATAAATACTGGTTGGTGGATAGCAATAAAAGAATAGCGTGATTGACTACAATGCTTTACGGTAGTAATAGATGCAGATCAGAGCTTGCTTGGCTTCCATTTGGGCTGCCGCTTCTCCTTGAAGGCGATCAGACCCTCACGGACATTGTCCATCTCCATAACCCTGGCGAGCTCGTGGCTTTGCCCATACTCTGTGGCCTCGATGCTGCTGTAGCGCGTCTCGTCAACGCCTCGGCGGATGCTGATGAGAGAAGCCTGCACGGCCTCTGGAGAAGCTAGCGAGAGCTTCTCAGCCATCTCAATGGCGGCAGGCAGAACCTCACCCTGAGTCTCAACAATCTTGTTGAGAAGGCCCCAGTCCAGCGCCTTCTCGGCGGAAATAGGCTCACCGATAAGCGCCAGCTCGTTAGCCCGCTTGAGGCCCAAAGCCCGGCCAATTCGCGGCAGGGCGCCGGCCATAGCCGTCACACCCCGTCGCACCTCCGGTAGCGAAAGCGTAGCGCTTCGCACCGCGACCGCGAGATCGCAATTGACAATGACTTCGGTTCCGCCGCCGTACGAAGACCCATTTACAGCAGCAATGATAGGCTTCCGCGTCATGCGGTTTGAAATGCCCATAAAAGACCGCGGCTCGTTCGACTCGGATTCACCTTCGGCCATTTTGGACTGCCAGTCCTTCAGGTCGGCCCCCGCTGAGAATACCCGACCGGTACCGGTGATGATACCAGCCACGAGGTTGCCATCCTGCTCAAGACGGTCCCACACCTCAGAGAGCTTTTTGTGGTAAGGGGCCGGGATGGAGTTGAGCGCCTTTGGGCGGTTCAAGGTCACCAGCAGGATCCGGCCCTTGATAACCTCAACCTTGTAGATTTCAGTGGAATACTTTGAATAGTCGGACATTCTGACCCAGCTTTTAGTCTCCCTGCGATATTGGGCCCTTTAGACTTTTGTGACAATATATAGTCCCTTACTAAGGCCTAACGCACTTTTGGTGGAGTCTCCGCATTCACTCTCAGCCAGGGGACCGATGCCTCCGACTACCGAGGTCGCACCAGCTCCCCCACACGCACAGGCCGAACTCGTACCAGCGCCATCCAACCATCATATAAACACGTAGAATGTTCGAATCAAAAGGCAAAATGAGTAGTTACCACAAGTTCCCGCTGTATAAGGTGGAGTTTGCCGCCGAGGGCGTTCTCCACGTCCAGTTCAACCGGGCCAGGGCGCTCAACGCCGTCAACCCAGAGTCTTTCCGGCAGTACAAGCAGATCTTCGACATTGCTGAGCACGATCCAGAGGTGAGGGTTATTATTCTCTCTGGCGACGGGCGGGCTTTCTGCGCAGGGCTGGACGTCAAGGCCGTTGCCGAGCGGCCTTCGGAGGAAGACGTTGAGGCGTCGAGAAAGGCCATCTACAAGTACCACTTCATCAAGGAGTTCCAGGAGGCAATTGGCCGGCCGCACACTGTAAACAAGCCGGTTATTGCGGTGGCCCATGGCCCGGCAATTGGCCTTGCTATTGACATCCTGTCGGCGTGCGACATTCGGTTTGCGTCCAAGGACTCTGTCTTCTCGATCCGAGAGACCGACATTGGCATGGCGGCCGATATCGGTACTCTCCAGCGGATGCCCAAGGTAGTTAACAACCTGGGCTGGCTTAAGGAGATCGCATACACTGCTAGGAACTTTGGGGCGGACGAGGCCAAGGTACAGGGCTTTGTCGACCATGTGTACGACACCAAGGCCACGGCACTGTACCACGCTGTCGAGCTTGCGAAGGAGATTGCCCTCAAGAGCCCTGTGGCAGTACATGGCACGAAGAAGTCTATCAACTATGCCATTGACCATTCTCATGCTGATTCTTTGGAGCAGATTGCAGAATTCAATGCTCACGGCGTTGGCCACGACATGATCACTGGTGCCATGTCGGCTCTTTCCAAGAAGAAGCCAGTCTATGCCAAGCTTTAATAAAATTTCAATTGTTTGATTAGTCCGTGTAATTCCCTAGAGTATTGTCGACGCTCATCATTAGAAAGCAGTTTTCTATGAAAAGAAAGAGGTGATCGATTTTTGGTTGCTGTCCAGCTTCCTCTGTTTCTTCTTTGGAGACGGGCCAGGTTTTGGCAGCTCGCGTTTACGGGCCCCGTCTTCTTCTTTTGGCCCATCCTGTTTATTCGTTTCCTTCACTTCCGCTTTTACTTTGGGTATATTTTCCTCCTTTGTATTGTCTTCTTCTTTGATCGGTTCGGGCTTATCTTCCTTTTCGGTCGGCTCAGACTTCACCGGTTTGTCTCCCTTATCCCCATTCCCTCCAAAGAAGCTGGTAATTAATCCCTTGCTTTCCTTCAACGGTCTTGTCAATCCTTCATAGTCATTGCTCAGTTTGCCAATGTCGCTGGAAACCTGGTATATATCAAGCTTAGTACCATCATAGGGCTTCAGCATTGCAAGCAGCTCTTTGGAATGCTGATTCCACACGTACTTTGGGTCGAGCCATCTGTTTATAGCCTCTGTATCTTCTTCGTCCAGGATTACAGGCATCCGCGGATGCAACCACTCCATGCTCTTATGCGCATCAGTGGTGACGACTGTGTATGTATAGAGCCCCTCTTCATCAACGTGCTTGTTCACCTCCCACAGTCCAGCGAATAGCATAAACCTACCGTCCTTACGCCTGATAAAGTGAGGAATCCTCTTGTTGTCCGTCTTCTTCCATTCATAGTAGCCCATAGCTACGACGATACATCGCTGCCGCTGCTTAGGAGCATTCCACATGCGACTATTATTTGCCAAAGAGTCTGAGCGGCAGTTGAATGTGTACCCAATGTTGCCCATATCCTTCGAGTACCTTGGAACAAGCCCCCACTTCATCCAATCGACAACTCCGCGGTAGCCCGCATTTTGAGAAGCCTGTTGGTTGTCTGGGTCGGTGCCATCTGGGTTGGTGCTATCAGGATTGGAGTTCTCATGTCGATACACTGGCCCCCAACGCCCTGGAGACACGTTGTACTGAATAGTGGACTGTCGCCCAGCCCTCACCTCCTCAATTGCTAGCTGAGAGCGCTCAATCTGGTGCTGGAGCAACGCAGCGTCTCCAAACGCATATCTACCGCACATGTCTACCGCCGCTGCTAGTTCGATCTACAGTAGTAGAGGGTGAGGAAGGTGCGGCTAGTGAAGGTTGCCATGGTGATGGACGGGCGGTGCTCTGGTTTACTTGGGTAAGCAGTTTTGGGAACGGGCCCTCGACAAACCTTCGATTGGAGGCTGATGGGCCCGAAAGCGACGACGACAATGCTGCGGTTTGCTAGAAGAAGGCAGCTGGTATCCGGCTTTAGCAGGGTCTCTGCTAGACTTGCACCTCTTGTTTCGAAGCGCCCAATTACCCATGCATTCCAATTCGCGGAGCCCCCTCCACCCCCTAAACGGTCGTGGAGATGGCCCCTCATCTTCGCAGCCGCTGTAGGCGTCTCATACGTCGGGTTCCGCGTGTATACCCGGCACAACTACCCGCCCTCTGTAGCAGCTCTGCTGAGGGAGGGCCTCCGGGCCGAAATCGACGGCAATGGCAAGGGTTACAAGGATTACAACTTGGCGCTGCAAAAGTACCTTGAGGCGCTGGAAAAGGCCGATGAGGCGGAGATGGACAAGATGAGCGATGAGTACACGGGGTTGCAGATCAAGATCTGTGAGATGTACGAGAAGCTCGGGATGATGGAGGAGGCCCGGCTCATGTACCGCGAGCTGGGCATTTCTTTCATCTCCGCTTTGGCAGACTCTCATGCAGTGCCTGCTGCAGTGCGGCCTCACTTGATCCAGCGGGATCTGAGGGTCGCACTAAAGACTGCCATGCACGAGTCTGCTGTGAACCCCACTGTGGCCAAAATGGGGCTTTTGGTGCACTTCAAGCTGGCCCAGAAGGAGGTTGCAACGAGGAACCCCGAGCTTGGCCAAATCATTGCCAATGAGCGGAACCCGTACATGGCGCAGAACATTTCTTTGGCGCTTAGTGTGGACGAGGAGTCCAAGAACAAGGAGCATATTGCGGCGTGGCAGCCGTTCAGGGACGAGCTGTTCAATGCGCGGGACATGTATGTTGCACTGTGTTTGGCTACTGGTGACATTGGTCATGCTTTGCAGACGAAGCTTGCGACTACAGAGTGGATGACTACAGCGGGGTGCGACATTGGCGACATTCTCATGTCGTTTTACAATGTGGGGTCTCTTTTCTACCTGCAATCGGAGGAGCTCGAGGTGCGGGAGCTAAAGAAGACTGAGGCCAAGGAAGCGAAGGACGCCGAGATGGCCAAGAAGCTGGCCAAGGACTCGATCCAGAACTCGTCTACATGTTTCCATGTTATTCTAGATGTCATTGGCAAGCTGCCAGGTAAGATACGGCGTGACAACAGTGTAGCCGAGGTCCAGGCCCTGTCTACATATGGCTTGGGCGTCATTGCACTACACCAGAAGGAGTATGCCAAGGCGGAAGATATGTTGCGAGAGGCTCGGGTGCGGGCAAAGGGGTGCGACTTTGGCGATCTAGTCAACTCTTCTGAGCTCGAGCTCGACAAGTTGAGCAAGCTCCAGGAGGAGCTTAAGAAAGGTAATGTAAAAGATTACAACCCGCCCTCAATGGATGTGGTCTTAATGCGTAAGGACCTTCCCCTTCATAACGATACCCCGGAGAAACCCTCTGAGAAATAGCTAATGAATCGCCTGTATTATAGAATAAAATTCCTCTACCAGCATCATCCATACTCTACCGTAATCCCGTATATACCTGTTTACTACTCGGAGACCAGTAAAAACTAAATCTCAACATCAATATCATCTGTATATATACTACTCGGAGACCAGTAAAACCTAATGACGAGGGTACAGGAATTGCTGATTAATATGGTAGTAGAATATATTTCTACTCGTCTTATGGCGTTATATAGAGGCAACGTGCAGGTACCACAGCCGTAGTACGGCGATTCAATGTCGGTGTCGGATCACCATCCCAAATCAATCAACCTCTCGATCGCTTAACAAAAATATGAAGAGAACTGCTTCGGCTCTGCTACGGAGAGTGGCGAGTCGCCGGTACTCCTACGCGGCCCAGCGGGTCCATAGCACTGGCGATCCCGTGGACCCAAAGTACCACGACCAGGTCTTCAAAGACGACGAACTCCGCAAGGTGTTCGACTCGTCCAACTTCTTCCGACAGTTCAACTCCTCGGGCTACAAGTCGCCCACGGGGCTATTTGAGAACCCCTACCTCTCCTCCCCACAGGGCATTGCCAAGTTCTCCGAGATCTCCCTGGCAGAGGCGCAGTCGCTGGCTGGCAAAATCATCAACGCCTCGGCCCCGCAGGAGCTCCGGGACGTCATCCGCAACCTTGACCGGCTCAGCGACACGCTCTGCAAGGTCATCGACATGGTCGCCTTTGTGCGAATGTCGCATCCGGATCCCAAGTTCCTTGCGGCTGCCCAGGCCTCCCACGAGCAGATGTACGAGTACATGAACGTGCTCAATACGAGCGTTGAGATGTATAACAAGCTGGATCAGGTCCTCAGCGACAAGGCAGTGTGCGCGCACTTTAGCGAAGAGGAGGTTGCTGTCGGGCGTATTCTGCTCAACGACTTCAAGCGGTCTGGCGTTACGCTGGATCCTACTACGCGGCAAAAGTTCATTGAGATCTCCAATGCCGTGTCTATTCTCGGCCAGCAGTTCCTCACCGAGGCGCGGCCGACCAAGGACTACATTAGCGTTTCTTCCAAGGACGCAAAGGGCCTCGAACCGCAGTTGGCGCGGCAATTGACGCGGTTCGGGCGGGTGAGGATTCCGACCTCTGGGCCCGTCAGCGGAATTGCCATGCGGACAATTGTAAATGAGAAGGTGCGTCGAGACCTGTGGCTGGCCCAGAGATCTGCTTCCGACACCCAGGAGGCTTATCTCAAGGGTCTCCTCCAGCAGCGGGCAATGCTGGCTAAGATTATGGGGTACTCGAGCTTTGCCGAGTACGAGCTGGCCGACAAGATGGCTAGGTCCCCCCATAATGTAAACAGATTCCTCGAGGGGCTCAGCAGCCGGTCCTTCCCGCTGGCACAGCAGGAACTGGCCAAGCTCTCGGAAATGAAGTCCAACGACGTCAACGCGGAGTCGGAGGTGCTCAATTCCTGGGACAGGGACTACTATTCGGCGCGATATCTACAAATGCGTCGCAGTAGAACACATGCGTTGAATACGCTCTCGTCCTACTTTTCGCTGGGCACGGTTATGCAGGGGCTTTCTCGGCTGTTTTCTAACATCTACGGAGTCAAGTTTGTTCCACGAGAAACGCGATATGGAGAGGTGTGGCATGAGGATGTGCGACGACTCGACGTAATCTCCGAAACAGAGGGGCGAATCGGCGTAATGTACTGCGATCTCTTTGAGCGAGACGGTAAGTCGCCGAATCCAGCCCACTTCACCGTCCAATGCTCTCGGGAGGTGTTCCCAGACGAAAGCAGCACTTCTTATGAGGAGTCTCTTCTTGAGCTCAACGGTAAAAAGTACCAGCGTCCTATAATTGCATTGGTGTGTGACTTCAACACGGGAGCAGACAGCAAGTGCCTGCTGTCGTTCAGCGAGGTGGAGACACTGTTCCATGAGATGGGCCACGCAATTCACTCAATGCTCGGCCGAACCTCGCTTCACAATGTCAGCGGTACCCGTTGTGCTACCGACTTTGTTGAGCTCCCCAGTGTTCTCATGGAACGGTTTGCATCTTCCCCAGCGGTACTCTCCCTCTATGCTCGACACCATGAGACTGGTGAGCCGTTGCCGCTTCCCCTGCTGGAGTCCTATCTCAATGTTCAGGATGCCTTCAAGCACTGTGAGACGTACAACCAGATCAAGTTATCTCTTCTTGATCAGTCAATGCATTCTGGCTCCTCGCTGTCGCCGGACTTTATGCCCCACGAAGTGTACTACGAGATGGAGTCCAAGCATGGACTCTTCCCCGCTTCGCGTGAATCACAATGGCACACTTACTTTGGGCATTTGTTTGGCTATGGGTCTACTTACTATTGCTACTTGTTTGACCGGGCCATTGCTGACAGAATCTGGGGGCAGGTATTTGCGTCCGATCCGGTCAGCCGTGAGGCTGGTGAAAAGTTTAAATCGCAAGTCCTGGCCTGGGGTGGCTCGCGAGACCCCTGGAAGTGCATTTCTGGAGTTCTCAACGCTCCAGAGTTGGAAAGTGGTGGTGAGGAGGCCATGATGGAGATTGGCAAGAGCATTCAATTGTAACGTTTATAACTTGTTATAATTTTGTAGATAGAGCATTTTTGTATATTCCCAGTATATTGTTTGAATAGGGCCATTCTATTCTTTTTTACGCTGCTGTACTATCATGCACTCCCTCTACCAAGGCTCATGGCTGCGCCTAAGCCGCGTTCACCATCCAGATGTGTTCCAAGGTATCCAAAAGAGTGAAGCTTATAAACCCGTGGTCTTAATAATGATGATCTAAAATCTCGGATTTGCGGTTGTTCAAACAGTTCTTATGGCTTGAAGAGTACGTAATAGAGTACCTGTCTGGTGAATGGCTAAGATCGCAGCTTGAAAAGACGTCAATTACCACCCCACTGGGGCCGTTCTTCAACTGATAGGTTACGACTTACCTGGTCAGTAGATGGCTCAGACTAAAACCACGCCCAGTTCGATCAAAATACGAAGGAAGTTCGAGAAAATGGACTTCGATATCTTCCCAGACTTTGATTAGGTAGCACACGTCCTGCAATACTCTTATACAAACGAGGTTACAGATCCCGCTGAAGAACTCGTGGACGTAACGAAGGGGTGGCCAACCGCAGACTTCACCGTCAGGGAAAGAACTCAATTCTTTGGAACATGTCGCCTGGCGTCGCCAACCGGTACATTTTCGCGAGATTACGTTTACCTTAAAGCATTTCCATTATTTGATAGTCATTGATATGCTCGAGTTCAAGGGAAGATGTACTTCGACGAAATTAAATATTATCTACAATTAGATTCAATATTTTGTTATAAAATTATGAATATCACATTGGGTTATCGGGGCAGATACTGAAGTGGCTGCACTGACTGGCGAAACGGTGAGAAGGCTTTTCAACGAAGCTAAAGCGAGTGGCAGCGATGTGTGTGATATTGATATGAGTACAATGAAGTTTATCACTTGACCATATCAATTTTTGGCCCTAAGGATGCCCGCTGTTGGCTTGCATAACGAGTTGAAACTACCACTAATGTCGCCAACAATTACAAAGTCAAGCTAGCGAGTATGGGGGGGTTCTACCGGTATTGGATAACCGGCTGAAATTTCATGCATGAGCCGCACCTTACCTCCGCCGCACCTAATCTTCCCAATTAAGCACTTCCACATTCTAGACCACTTGATACCGGAAGCAGTTGATAGAATGGTAGTAAACGGTGTAGACGATGAAATAAAGCTCTCCGAAGCGCCTATGGCGGATGAAGACGTTAAGCAGCGTCTTTTGGCGTTGCATGTCTTGGACGACAAAATTATCGATCTGCTGGAGACTGCGTCATCGGCAATCAAGGCTCTGGAGGCGGGGAAGAGGGCGGCTACATCCAACTCAGACTCCACGAGACTGACTGCCGATGCTGAGGACCAATTCAAGGGGTCCACTCAAAAATACTACGAGTTGCTTGAGCTTGTGTCCACTGGCCTACGCAAAGAAATACGGACACTGCATCTTATGTCCAAAGAAAAAGTACTCCCTGTGAGTCTCGCGCCGAAAGCACAACTAGCGGGACAACAGAAAGAACAAGATCTGTGGAAGAAGATTGACCATCTGCTTGAGAAAGAGGAGCCCACAAAGGCCGAACCGGAATCCCAGCAATCGCCATAAACTATGGCGTACTACGAGGTATTACGAAGAGTCACTAACCGCCACCAGCCACTAACAAAACCCAATGTACCATATACCTATTTATTAAACTTATCTTGAACAGAAAACCAGGTTAATCTGGAGGTGCCAGGGAATACGACTCCAAATGTAAATGTCGCAATGTCGCGTGTCGCGTGTCGCGTTTTGCACGTGACTTTGCAGGTCAACAGTCACGGTTTAGGCGTAGTTTTGAGCACATTGCCGTTGTGGGTTTGGCAGAGTCGAGTGCATCGCGCGACAGGACCTCCTCCTCCCCAACGTGCGGCTGAAAACGTGGTGGAAAGGGCACTGAAGGCCCCAACGTAATTACGTTTTCCCGGGGCATGTGCAAACTCCCAATTAAGCAATCCGGGCTCTCGCACTATGCAAACAATTCCGGTCAGTTAAGTTTTTGTGCACACTCGAGTGTTGGTGAAAAAAAAACCTTTCAATACTACGACCGACTCTTCTCCTTCACACACTACTTCCATTCACCAAACACCATGAGCCAGAACGAAGTTCTTGTCCTAAGAGGTACTCTTGAAGGCCACAACGGCTGGGTCACTTCCCTTGCCACCTCCGCTTCTAACCCAGACATTCTCTTGTCCGGTTCTCGAGACAAGACTGTGATTGTTTGGAACCTGACCCGAGACGAGGCCTCCTACGGTGTGCCAAAGCGATCTCTCCAGGGCCACTCTCACATTGTCGAGGATGTTGCCATCTCCCAGGACGGTGCCTACGCCATTTCTGCTTCGTGGGACAAGACCCTGCGACTGTGGGACATCTCTAACGGTACCACTTTGCAGCGATTCGTCGGCCACAACGGCGACGTTCTCTCCGTCTCCTTCTCCCCAGACAACCGACAGATCGTCTCCTCTGGCCGAGACCGAGCCATTAAGGTCTGGAACACCATTGGTGAGTGCAAGTTCACCTACGACAGCGCCGTCAAGGGCCACTCCGACTGGGTCTCCACCGTCCGATTCTCCCCAGCTGCCGAAGCCCACACCATTGTCTCTGCTGGTTGGGACAAGCTCGTCAAGGTAAGTTTTTTCCCGCGCTCAATTGCTCGACTGTGGGAAGTGATGGATAGAAATATTTGCTACTTCAGACGGGCCCTCGGCTCGAATGAGACACAAAATATATCACCAAGATCTCTGATCCCCCATGTTGAGCTTGTGTTAAAAGTATGATGCTAACTTTAGTTATAGGTCTGGGACATCCAGAACCCAAAGCTGCTCGCCGACAACGTTGGCCACAACGGTTACATTTCCTCCATTACCATTTCTCCAGATGGGTCTCTCTGTGCTTCTGGTGGTAAGGACGGCTCTATCATCTTGTGGGACTTGAACAGCTCTGCTCACTTGTACTCTCTGCCATCTGGTGATGAGATCCACGCCTTGACCTTCTCTCCAAACCGATACTGGCTCTGCGCTGCTACCTCCACTTCCATCAAGGTCTACGACCTCGAGAAGCGAGACTTGCTCGACGAGCTCAAGCCAGATACCGCCGGCGAGAAGGTTCCACAGGTCATCTCCTTGGCCTGGTCCGCCGACGGCCAGAACTTGTTCGCCGGTTACACTGACAACGTCATTCGAGTCTGGCAGGTTATGCAGTCTAGCTAAACGTTTTTTTATGTTCCCAAAAAAAAAGAGAATTAATGTATCGATGGTGTATAATACAATTGTACTTCTGTACTCTCCCAGCTGTAGTTGGGTTGTAGATGTCCTATTCATTCACCTAAATTTCACCGTTGTTTGTGACATTACATTATACCCTGACGCGGTGCTGTAATATATTTGTTACAAAGCCCACCTAAATGGTTGGAAAATATCAATTCATTGAAATTACCGGTAGTTAGAAAATGCCCTTGATGTGATTGTCTATAACTTAGACTTCAGAGACCGGCCAGCCACTGCCAAGGCAGCAATTACGACCCAGAAGAATTTCGCACCCCAAATACGCTGAAAAAAGCTCTTCTTGACGGGCCCATCTCGGCTGTACCACGGCTTGATAGTGCCAGTAAGTCGCATCCTGTTCAGCTTAGACTTGGTGAATGGCGGATATCGCAGGTTAATGAGCGCCTCAGCCCACCACGGTTGTCGCAGAACCGCTCGCTGATGCGAAAAGGCGTCAAAGCCATACTTGCCATGATATGCGCCGTAGCCAGACTCGCCAATGCCACCAAAAGGTACTGTCTTAACGCCAGCATGCAGCAGCACATCGTTAACAATGGCACCGCCAGATCGCGTCCGGTCGAGAATGTACTGTGCCTCCTTGTTGTCCTTGGTGAATACATACAGAGCCAGAGGGGTATCATGGTTTTCGAGAACAAACTGCACCCCGTCCTCCTTAATATCTTCCACGGTGAGAATTGGCAGAACCGGGCCGAAAAGCTCGTCTTCCATCAATGGATCGTCCGCAGGGACGTTGGTAACAATAGTCGGCGCAATGTATCGAGTCTCTGGGTCAGATTGGCCCCCGATAACGACATTGCCCCGCGTGTTGCCAATAAGATCAACAAATCGCTGGAAGAGGCGGTCGCTTGGAATGTGCGCAAGGTCCTCCGAGTCTTTCGTCACATTAGGGTAGAAGTCGTTGATGGCGGCTCCAAGCTCCCTAACAAGCTCAGCCTCGACGCTCTTCTCCACCAAAATGTAGTCCGGCGCAACACAGGTCTGTCCGCCATTAGCGAACTTGCCCCATACGATTCGTCGCGCGGAGACCTTGAGATCTGCCGTTTTGGACACGAAAACCGGCGACTTGCCACCAAGCTCAAGAATGGCCGGAGTCAAGTGCTTCGCAGCCGCCTGGGCAACAATCTTGCCTACTCGCGTAGATCCTGTGAAAAGAATCTTATCAAACTGCTGGTCAAGCACAGCCGTAGTCTCTGGCACGCCGCCGTTGATCACCTGGAACACATCGGGATCGAGGTACTTTTCGAGCATATAGGTGAGTGCCTGTGCGGTGTGAGGGATTACCTCGCTTGGCTTGTAAACGATGGTGTTTCCAGCCGCTAGAGCACTGGCAATTGGTGCAAGCGACAGGAAATACGGGTAGTTCCATGGCGCAATGATAAGTACCGTGCCAACGGGAATTTTGCTCACGGCCGGACGCGCAGTGGCGAACTTGATCCCCGGCCAGCCCGTAGACTCCTCCTTGGCCCACTTGTGAAGGTTGTTGATGGTGTTATCGACTTCGGCCAAAGCGACCCCCAGATCGAGGAACTCCGTCTCGGTCGGATGTCGCTTGAAATCACGGTGGGTGGCCTCCTTAAACATTTCCTCGCAGTCCTTGATGCCGTAGAACAGATTCCGAAGCTGGTCCAGCCGCTTCTCAAGAGGAAGCATCTTCTGGTCCCGGTAGCCCTGTCTGACCCTGGCGATCTTGGTCGGGATCTCCTCCAGCGGAGTAGAAAGAGGGACTTTGTTATATTCAGAAGTCATCGCGGTAGTGTCTTTTCCAAAAATTAGTCCTTCAGGTAACCCTGGCGATGTTGAAATTACCGGAATAGCACGCGATATTAGTACTCTGGGATTAAGGGAGGGTGTCGATCAAAGTTTGAGCGGCGGGGTCTCAACTTCCACATGCAGCCGAACTCCACATGCCAATACGCCAAACAGACTTTATATATTGACTCAGGGGGTTATTCCATGGTAATTGATATGTGGTGAACGCGTATATTGCAGCTTAGTTCGTATTTTGGTAATGGTACCTGTTTGGTTCTTTACTTGCGCCCGGTACTTTTAACTTGCCCCCTTAACTTTGGTGTAGCGCAAGCTCCGTAAATACAAGAGGTGGAACATTACGGGTGGCAATGTCGGCCTATGTCGGTTCATGCAACTCTCTTCTGCAGCTCAAATCGTGCGAAATTTAACGCCGACGCCGACCGATGAGCCTGAAAAGATCATATATATTGGTCTGGAACGGATTTCAGTCCATACACTCCACAATTAGTGCGGGGAGTCAGCTGTCATAAATAACTGGAGATCGGTAGTGGTCGGAATACTTCCAGACTTCATCACTCACACAGCAGTATCTCATTGCTCTCTATTACAGTAACATCAGTACACCTACTTTAGTGTAGCATGATACATTTGAGCACGCGCCAGTGATGTGATCATGACAATGTCATGGAGAGTAGCGTTAATGTACCTGCATGCACCGTTATATTCCGAGTACGTACTATGCATACTGTATATTTGGCAGTTAACCGGGCCTCAACTCTAAAATTGCAAATGACGCTCCGCGCTGATTATTGTATGTGCCCATAATATATCTGGCAACCTATTTCTGATTAATGAGCACAATAAATGTGGCCTCGATGGCGTTTCTGAAAAATAGGCTTGTGCAAGCACGCCCTTGGACTAACGTCAAAAGTCCGATAATGGTATAACGTATAACATTGGTATCGTGGTGAAATTCGTAATGTGTGCCCTTATGCACGGGCTTTCACAGAACCCGGACCGTTAGCTTGTACCTATATGGTAATGGTAAAACTCGAATGGGCATCCTCAATGACAAGAGGCCAAAAGAGAACCCCAACCTGGCCCTGTGAACCATATGATAATGGGCAAACTCTTGTGTCAACCGCCCCATGTACTCAATAAAACCGCAGTACGGAGGTTGGAGTTTTTAAGAGATTCAAATGCTAATTTCCTGAGAAAGAGATATTTACGGCATTTCTTTATTCCTTACAGGTTTCTAGCCAATATGGGAGTTACTATCCTGACATGATATTGACCTCAAAACCCCTGATTGCACTATTATTGCCTATAGTGTTGATTTACGGATATCTACCGGAACAGTGCCAGTAAATAAATATGCAGTGATACCATGACCTTTATTTTCACTTCTTTTTCCATATCTATCGTTTTAAAACCCTGCCAAAACTGCTCTGTGTCCAATCGAATGTGCTGGTGCACCACAGGGGAAATTTATTAATAACCAGCTTTCTAGGTTGAATTTGACCTCTTTACTACGGTATGCCTTCACCGTGGCTGTAACTAGAATATACAATACGCCTAGTATGCCACTACAGCAATTGAATATTTTGTAATGCAACCCTGGCTATTGATCATCTTTTAAAAGAACAGACTGCTTCCGTTTGGTGTTCCAAAGGGCCCCTGTGTCAGGGTATAAATGAATGCTAACAGTGCTAGATTGTGCTAATATCTACGAAAGAGGTCAACAGCACGCGACCCTTTAAGTTATTGGGTGCTTCATCAATGAAGATGCCTCCCTACCGTAGTGCTTTCAGTCTCCACAATGATACAAATTTGGAATCTAAAGTACCAAAGGAATTGCACACCCGATAGAATCTCCACTTTTTATTTACAGAGAGGTAATTTTATAATTAGCGCCGTGCTGTTGAGCAAATAATACATATACAACAAGCCGCATTAAGTGCGGCTGCAATATGGATGTGGAGACGGTTCGCATCGGGCCGGTTGCATCACATCGCTGGCCTTATTGCGCCCGCTAAGGGAAGTTTTCCCGCTTACCCAGGCCCGCAGCTGGGAGGTTTAAAACACGTACAGCGACATTCCTTGGGGCTGCCAAGGATCGAGGGACGATGCTATACACCTCGACCCCTATAGCTACAGTATTACGTAGTGACTAAATAATTAAAAAGCTGACGTTCATCACGGGAATACGTATGTACAGGGAGAATGGCGAATTAGTCAACGAATTTGCCGCATAAAGCGAGGAGGTGTAAAAAATTTTCGATGTATATGAAGCACGTTTTCATTGCGACTTTTAACGCAAGCCTGCTTCAGTATTGAGTCAGTGGCCCACTGGTGCGTGTTGCAGCATACTACAGGGCAGATGGGTCGCCAAAGTGCATGAAAAAATTTCATACGCCGTGGTAGCCGGCAAACCCCCAAAAAATAATAAGCTAGGTCAAATATTCAAATGGGTTCAACGAAAACCAACTGATACTACTACTATTTGTAAAAGGTCTGTAGAGAATACAAAATAAATAAACAGGCCCATGTAATAGATCTGGGACGATCCTCGACCGATCGAGAAACCTGGGGTACAACGGCGGCAAAATGCCCAGATGAGATGCCACCGGGCGCGCGCAGTCACGGGCATTACCCCAAAATGCAACAAAATGTAAAGAAAATTTTTTCAATGTTACCCCACAAAATATAGCGAGGTGACACCACATGGCCGCCTGGTTGTGGAATGACTGTACTACCCCTGGGGCACAGAGTATAAAGACGACACATTTCTCGTTTCCTGCACCGCAAACTTCTCACTCTTACACTTTGTGACAAAGCATCAAAAAAGCTCTCTCTATAGAGACCCATCCCTTATTTATTATCACCATGGTCTTAACCGGCAGAGGAGGATACGGAAATTACCGACAGGGCTCAGTAACCACTGACTCTACCTACCAGAGCTCGCCCGCGCCAGTGCAGCACTTTACCTCTCCCAAGCAGAACTTCCGGGCCGGGCGAGGAGGCTATGGCAACCATGTCTCTATTGATAGGATGCCAACGCTGACCCCACAGGAGTACCTGGACGAGGTCCACCAGGCGCTGAACGTTGAGCCAAAGCGGTACTTTACCGGCCGAGGCGGGATTGGAAATTATGTGGAAAAGGAGCCATCCATCGCTCCGCCATCTGAATATACGCTTGCTGCGAGCAAGTCGGCCCAGTCATACAACAGCCAAAAGAGCGATGGGCTTTGGTCGAAGCTCAAGACGACCTTTTCTCACTAAAAAACTAACCGCACAACTACGACCTGACGACGCTTATGACTATTTATCTAATAACTCTAATTTATTCACAGCTTTCAACATGCTGTATTACTCATCACTTGCATCATTACAACTTGCAGCATTTAATATTGCGTAGTCACAACATCTTGCCTGTCACGTTTTGATATTCTGGCGCTGTAATATTCCAGCGCTGACTACAGTGGGCGGATGAAGATGCCGATCGAAGAATTCTTCCAGCCGCATTTCATGTCCCCTGCTGTAGATGATATATTGATCAGCGATGAGATGAGGAGACAGGATGAGAGATGAGGATAGGATGCGATGAGGAGGCTAGTGCAGCGCGGTGAGCGGTGGGGGCTAGTCGTGAAGAGTTATATTAAATAAATAAAAGATAAGCGCTATCTAAATATGCAAAAGTTCGAATGTCACGTTTACAATCGTGTTTTTAGTTGCATCTCAACTACTATGTAGATAAAAATAAAGAATCATGAAATGGTTGTTGTTTTTGTGGGTTTTTGCGTTTTTTTCGTTCTCGTTTCCTCTCATGTTTGTTTGGTTTCTAAAGGGTGGACATTAGGTTGTGAAGTGGCTTACTTCGACGGCTGCTCCTTGGTAAGAGCAACCATGTCAGCGTCTGGGATAGAACCAAGAATGGTCTCAGCAATGATACCAGTAACAAGGTATGGATCAATGTTGGAAGCTGGTCGTCGGTCCTCAAAGTAACCAAAGCCCTCCTTGGCAACAGATCGTGGGATTCGCACAGAGGCGCCTCGGTTGGCAACACCGTAAGAGAAGGCGGCAGCAGAGGCAGTCTCGTGTCGGCCAGTGAGTCGGAGCTCGTTGTCCTCACCATAGACGGCAATGTGCTCCTTGTGTCGCTTGGAAAGCTTCTCAATAGCCTCCTCAATGTACTTCATGCCACCTGGGTTTCGCATTCGCTCGGTGGAAACGTTCGTGTGGCAGCCAGCACCGTTCCAGTCACCAGCCAATGGCTTAGGGTGGAAGGAAATCTTAACGCCGAACTCCTCAGCCACTCGATGCAGAATGTATCGGCAGACAGTGAGATCGTCACCCATTCGGATACCCTCGCATGGGCCAACCTGGAACTCCCACTGGGATGGCATCACCTCGGCGTTAATACCGGAGATCTTAACACCGGCATACAGGGAGGCTCGATAGTGGGCCTCGACAATGTCTCGGCAGTAGACCTTGCCGGTACCAACACCGCAGTAGTATGGACCCTGAGGAGCTGGGAAACCGCCCTTTGGCCAGCCGTACACGTTGTCGAATTCGTCAAAGAGGGTGTACTCCTGCTCAATGCCGAACCAGACCTTCTCGTCAGCGTGGGCCTCCATGAGCTTGGCGCACTCGTGTCGGTAGTTAGTTCGGTTTGGAGTGCCGTCGTTGTTCCAGCACTCGCAGAGGACGATGATGTTGTCGCCTCGTCGGAATGGGTCCTTGTAAATAGCGCAAGGTCGGAGGTAGACATCAGAGTTGTTACCTGGAGCCTGCTCGGTCGAGGAACCGTCAAAGTTCCATTCTGGAAGGTCTTCAATCGAGGTTGGCTTCTTGTACAAGGTCTTGCACTTGGATCGGATACCGTTGGTACCATCAATCCAGATGTACTCGGCCATGATGGAGCCCTCCATGGGCAGGCTCAAGTACTTCTCGAGGTTCTTGGCGTTGGAGACAACTGATGATGACATGATGTTTGTTGTTTGTGTGTGAGAGTATTAATTAAATAAAAACCAAACTGTGCCTGGGCACTGTGCAAAGAGAGATGAGAGGATAGAGATGAATCAAAAAAAAGGGGTGTGGAGAGACTCTTTTTATAAAGTCGAGGAAAGGGCTGTAGCAAAGAAAGAGTAAGAAATCAAGATATGCCAGCGGATAAACAAGATTATATACTTTGGAAGGTTCATACTCTCTCAAAAGTGTGGTTTCAATTGCTTTTTTGCTTATGGTTGCTTTTGCTCCGACATGTGCCAATCTCAGGTCCTCGCCCCCCGTAGAACAATACTCGAATCTGCTGAGAGCCCCCAAAGTCTGACACAATCGAAGTTCAACCTGCGCGAATCTGTGGCTGGGCTGAATGACTCTTCCAGCCTTCGGGCGCACGCGAAGGCTAGAAGTCTTACGTGGAGAAAAAGCAACTGGAACTTGTTGAGCGCTCGGTTACTTTATTTGGCATCAGATAAGACGGGCCAATCATATGCTTTGCTGAGCCTCATTTATTACGGCCAGCCGGACCGTACCATACAGTAAGGCAGTGTTATCACGAAAAATTTTTTATCGATCTCTCGGCTACGATCTTACGATAGACTTATCATATGCCTCCCTTCTCCGCAATCAGTTGTCAAATCACTTGTTAAATCTGCTGAGCAATCGTGTACGTAGGTTATGCGGGCAATAATCTGCCGCGCAATGGAAAATTTTTCGCAGAGTCATAGTGGATGGACCCCCAAGTTCAGCGTATAGCGTTTCCTGCTGTGCAGTACTAATGGGATGTGGGCCACTGTATGCGGGCGCACGGCATATGTGAACCATCGCGCTGGTACTGGCCACTCACGTACTTTCTATGCGATGAGACCGGCAATAGCCGTTGCTAAGAGATCCGGAACCCAGTGCCCGAAAATAAAACGGCCGGCCTTTTCCCCCTCCTGGCAGCCCGCCATATCAACGGCAAACTATCAACTACTAAGCTCTATCAAACCCGAGCTTAATGAAGCACAGCAACGCCGGAGCAAAGCACGGGCATATGATATGATATGCCCGCAATACCTAATGAAAGGAGGTTGTAGGACATCTTGTATCTTGTTGCTCCTTGTGGTAGGAAAAAACAACCATAGGTCTCAGCATGTACGATGCCCGCTTGGGGGAACCGGTGTGCAGATCACCTTTTAATTTTACATTTGACCTACATTTGCAAACATTTTACATATGCATCCACTGATAAGGGCCCGAAACCCTAATCAGATAGCGAGCGCAGGTACCAGCCCCTTACCACCAGTCCTAGCCGACGGAACAAACCTGGGGAACGAAAATTTTACTGGTAGTATGAAATCTGGGGTACTCTGTTACGTACGTACTGTGGCGGTCGTATTGCGTAGCCGTCGCCATGGTGAATCAACTGGAATGTCTACGTAGTACCATACTTTGGCAACCCTTGTGTCTTTACCATGTTTCCGTATGACTTTCGCGGATCTACCATGCCCTGATACCGTATCGCAGCACAGCACAGGGTAGGGGAGAATATTGTGGAGTATACATAAATCACACTTATCAAGATAGCGCTATCGTTAAGCTGTAGATATCAAAAGTAGTTTAAAAAAAATCACTCGTTCTCATCATAGGACTCCTTTGGAGCCCACATTCGCGACATATCAATGGCCCGGTTCCACTGGTCGAACTCGACCTTCCGTCGCCGCGCTGACCACTGGGGCTCAAACACATCCATCTGCGAATTGCCGGCCCCAAGCACCTCGGCAGCCTTATCTACAGATCCACCCCACAACCCAACGGCCAACCCTGCGGCGATAGCAGCCCCCAGGGCTGTAGGCTCCCGCATAGGCGGACGCATCACCCGGTAGCCCAGTACGTCGGACTGTATCTGCATAATCTCGTTGGACGAGCTCATGCCGCCGTCCACTCGAATATCGCCAATTGATAAGCGACCGCCCACATCCTGCTCAATCGACTCCACCAGCGCCCGCGTCTGGAAACAGATGGATTCCATCGCCGCCCGGCATATCACCTCCCGCCCCGTGCTGTGGGTCACCCCCACCAGAGTGCCCCGGGCGTTTTCGTTCCAGTAGGGCGCGTAGAGGCCGCTGAATGCAGTCACAAAGTACACGTTCTGGTTGTCCGGCACATATGATATCATCTGGCCAATCTGCGTCGGGTTCTCCAACAGGTTCATCTCCTCCTTGAGCCACTTGATAATGCCGCCCGCCACCGCAATGGACCCTTCGAGCGCGTAGTGGGGCCGGTGGCCCTTTTGGTGGAACGCTACGGTCGAAATGAGCCCATGCTGCGATACAACCGGCTTATCGCCCACGTTGCACAGCAAAAAGCATCCCGTGCCGTACGTGTTCTTGATCGTCCCGGGCGTAAACCCGAGGTGGCCCACGATCGCCGCGCTCTGGTCGCCGAGGTCGCCTGCAATTGGCAGCCCGTCAAACATGCTGATTCCGGGAACCTTCATGTGCCCGTACACCTCGCTACTGGTGCGAATCTCGGGCAGAACTAGCTTCTCCGCGCCAAAGAATTTGATGAGCTCCTCGCTGTACTCGAGTGTCTCCAGGTCCATGAACATTGAGCGCGAAGCATTGGATGTGTCTGTCACGTGAATTCCTCCGTTGCCAACACCGCCAGTAAGCCGGTACAGGAACCAAGTGTCGACCGTAGCAAACGCCAGGTCCCCGCGGTCGTAGACCTCCTTGGCATTGTCCACGTTATCCAGCATCCAACGCACCTTAACACCTGCAAAGTAGGTCGACAGCGGCAGTCCGCACACCTTGGGCACCCGGTCCGCACCTTCCCGCTGGCGCAATTCGTCTACTGTGCCCCGCGTACGGGTGTCGCTCCACACAATTGCATTGTATACGGGTTCTCCCGTCTTGCGGTCAAACAGAATTGTCGTCTCCCGCTGGTTGGTGATGCCGACGGAGACCACGTCTTCCTTGCTGATCCCCTTTTGCTCAGCAATCTGCTGCACCTCCTCAAGGCACCCCAAAACGTTCTTAATGTAGTCCTCTGGGTCCTGTTCGACGCAGTCGTTGGCCGGATAGAGCTGTCTGATCGATATCTGCGAGCTGGCCACTGGAGCGCCATTCTCGTCGAACAGAATGGCCCGGGTACTCGTGGTGCCCTGGTCTATGGCAACAACGTACTTCATCTCGCTAGTTTGTAAGTGCTGTCTTGTTTATTCCCAGGGGACGGCCAAAAACTGTATACGAAGCGTCTTCCCCACTGTGTGCTCGGCGTTCTATGAAGAGAGTGGAGGGAAAAGTCCGACCCCCACGCTTGCGTCGGAGCGCTATAGTTTCCCCGTAGTATAGTACTCCCTACTGCCGGAGACGCACAAAACTTAATTAACCGAATATGGAGCAGTTAACTGCCCTCCGTCAATTACCCGTGTGGCCCACCAAGCGACAGTTCTTGGGTACCGTGGACTGAATTGACTTCCTCGGCTAAGTCTTGGCCCGTGGTCAACGGTGTGAGGCTGTCGGGGAAATGGCACTCTGACTGAGACGACTGCTCGTTTCGGGTGTCGCACTCTCACACAGACGTCGCGCGCACGACGGCAGACGCTCCGAATACCATGCGGTTCGTCATATGGTTTATAAAATTTCACAAATGGTTGGCAATTTGGTGTAGCATACAGAATGGCATAATAGACCTTGGCGAGCCTGAGAGTAGCGTTATCGTGGTACATTGGCGTCTCTCGCTGTTGCTTGCAATTGTTGATCAATTGTCGACCAGTTAATATGTTCTTATTTAACTAATTCGAATTTGCTAAATTACTGCATTTAGGTATTTCGAACGAATCGAACATCAACGATCGATCAAATCAGGGGATACCTGCTATGGAAGCTTGAGTCAAAAGTCAGCAATTGAAAGCGAGTTAATACTGTATTTGTTGAAATCACCGCGCAATCCTCTGTTTCTATAGTTCGACTCGATAGTTAGCTCGAATTTAATTTCGTACGTTTGCTACGGTTCTGCTTTTCAGTTGCAAATGTAAATTGGGCAGATTACGGGTGTAGAGGAAGCAGCAGTCAGAATGTGTTTAACTGAGAATCTAAACGCAATTGAACACCGGTAGCACACTCGCACTCGATATTAAACAAGCTACGGATTTTTTTTATCTTATCATCTGGTACTGTATCTATTATACCCGGTACACTATAAAATTATGCTTTGATACAATTCTCAGCTTCCCATATATGTATTGCTCTGTGATCGAATGAATTCTGCATGTCTTTGATGATGTGCATACCAGAATATCCCCTCGGGAAGTGTCCCTGCCTCTATTAGTATTGCTTGTGCTTTTCTGTTGTTCCTTAGAGTATCCGCACCTGGTCCAGCGTGTCACCGCTGGATATTATTTCCAGAGCAAGGAAAAACAATAACGTAAGTTCGCAATGGCTAATAACACTCAGATGAATACGTAGCAGATGCGAAGCTTACTTATAACCAGCATATCTCTAACAATTATACTTTGTCGAAAAAAATATTGGAATGTTTACTGGCAATGAAGTGCTACAATGGGTATGGTTTATGCTGTAATTCTACAATCATTGCGTACGTATCTACCGTACTGTAAGCTTTGTGTCTACTTATAGAATCTAATATTGTACGGTACAACAATTACAGTTTTAAATTGTTTTCAAAAATGTCAGTGGCGCTCCCAAAAGAGTGCCGTAAACATCTCGAAACACGAAGCAGGACATCAATTGTGACTACCGTACTCGTCTCATGCAATCATATCGGTAACAACTGGTACTAAACGTAGAAGTTCCTCCTGATGGTGCTGCACATATGAACTGTTATGTACCAGAAATAAATCGCCCATGAGATTGAAATTGCATGCTTAGCGAGAAGCTATGCAGCCCACTAATGAGCCGCTCGAATGCCACCATCTATTCAAATAATACCCATAATAATGTCCTGAGTTTAATAGCTCCTTTTTAACAGCAGTTGATGGAACATTGATCGGCATCAGGTACAGTGTACGGTATTATCTACGGTATTGGGTAGAAATTTCTCAGTACCTCCTATTCTTGTTGGCTAGCTAATTGCCCAGAACTCACCCTACGAATAGGAGCCACAATATAAACAGGCTAAAGAATAAATAACTATCGCATGGCTTATGAATCCATGGTAGAAATCTCCAGAAACACCGGTGCTGCTCATCGGGGTGAAGCCGTGCAGTTAACAAGTTAACAGTCAAGCTAATTAATGTGATTTGGGAAGTAATTACGAAATGTGAACCCACCTGACCCTGCAGGATCGATTACCCCCCAGACTGGCTCTTATCAATTTAGCTTTCCTTTGCCTCCCTTTCAACCATTTTAACTTGCTCTTTCCTACAAATCACTTTCGAATAAGCATTTGACTCTCTGTTTGTTATTAAATCTTCTCCCTTGTCCCTTAGGTGGTTGTATTTTTCGCATTTACTCTTGAATTTTTTTTATCCCTTTTTGCGTGGCAATGACAGTGGGTAGGTTATATGCAATGCAGAGCGATTCACAGACTAATCAATGGCGTGTAGAACTTGAGATCCGTCGACTGGACTCCGTAGAGAGTACCGACACCACTCCAGTGAGAGTCTTGTCCCTTGCCAAGGACTATGGCAAGCTAATCAGCCGAGTTGGGTCCAACTCTGCCGAGATTGGTCAGCGGACTAATGCGCTCTTCAATCACAAGACTATTAGTAGGGACCATGGCCGGTTCGAAGTAGATACGAATGGCAACCCAACTCTCGTCGACCTGGGGTCCCGTAACGGCACGAAAGTGAACGACGACGAATTGGAGCCGCATGTGCCCAGAGTGCTTGCTGAAGGCGACATTATCACCCTCTCCCTCAAGCTCCGCCCATTGTCCTTCGAGGTACAACGCATTGGCCGAGTTCTAGGTGGGGCTCCCATTGGCGCTGCTGTGGCGGTGGCAACTGCCGCTGCTGCTAATGCCGTTGCAGACCAGCAAAAGAGTGCCACCGCTTGTGACCCTGCGAATGACAACGATCCAGAGGCTTCTGGTAACTTTGATGACATGAGCAACAGCAGTATTGCCTCTGATGAGCCTACGGATGTGCTAGGCCCTGCGGGAAAGGACAATGAACCCAAGGAGTCCGATGATGACGACAAGCCTGAAGAATTCGATGCTGTTGTAGAGGTCTCTGAGGAGGCTGCCGCTGTCATTGCAAACGGCCCCTCCCAGGCAGATTTCAAGCCTGAAGCAAATTTTGAGGACGAAGATGAAGATGAGGATGAGGATGAAGATGAGGATGAAGATGAAGAGGAAGAGGAGGAAGAGGGTGAAGACGAGCACTCTGACGAGGGTATGGGCCTTTTCTCGAGTGACGAGGAGGAAGAGGATGAAGAAGAGGAAGAGGAAGATGAGGATGAAGAGGAAGAGGAAGAGGAAGAGGAAGAGGATGAAGAGGAAGAGGAAGGGGATGAGGATGAGGATGAAGAAGATGCAGGTGGTCCAAACGAAGAAATTTGGGAGGAGTTCCTGCATGGTTTAGCTGCCGCTAACGAACGCGATGCCAAGAAAAAGGCGAAGCGAGCTAAGAAGTTGGCTGCAAAGAAGGCCATCTCTCCTGTTTTGTCTAAGCCCAAGCCGATTGAAATTGAGCTTGACGACGACTCGTCAGAGAGCGATGACGAGGTCATTGTCACCACCCACAGGAAGACTTCTCTGCCACCAATGTTTTCCAGCTCCCTCGGCAAGCGAAAGCGTGAGGAGTCTGATGAGGAGGAGGAGAATCATGAGAATGAGAATGGTACTAACCAAGAGGAAGAGCACCGCCCAAGCAAGCTTCGACGAGCTCTCCGAATGGGTCTCATCTTCACCACTGGTGCATTAGTCGGCTCTGTTGGTACCTTTGCCGGCCTTCTTGCCTCTGCCGAGCCTTAATCCAGGTCGATGCATCCTGCATATATTTATTTATTCATCTCCATCATCGTCTATTTTTATTATGTCCGAGCTGACTATAGGTGTTTGTTGCTATTTAATGGTATTATTTTCTTATTTAAAGCCAAGAAATCTCAGCGTCGCTGAGTGTGGCGATACGCCGCATGCCGCACGGCTATTTAGCGGATCTCCGACTCTTAATCCGCGCGTGTAGCCGTGGACACACGACACACACTTTGAAGGCGACACCTAATCAACTCCTCTGTTCACGTGAAGAATAAAAATGCACACCTCGATAGACCCAGCATTCGTGGTGTTAAATGAGTGCAGTCTGGTGACCAGTTTGATGCGGAAGAATGCCCGCTGGGCGCATTCTGGCGTGGCATCAATTCTTGGGTCGTCGATTTTTGAAACTCGTTATGACGACGACAGTGAGAACATAATCACTAAATTGGTACGAAATGGCCGGCCAAGAGAGAACATTGTAGGTAGTCCGATCTCAAGAATTTGGGGAAGCTAACACCCGTAGGACAATCCGCTGATTATGGCATTTGCCAAGCTCCGGTCCGATTTGCTCGAGTTTGAGTTCCAGTCGCTTGATTCGCAGGCAATCCTGTCGCCATTTCTTAACGTTGTCCGTTCCCAAGCTACCACTGGGTCCATAACCCTCACCGCATTGACCTCTGTTTCCAAATTCCTGTCTCTCGATGTGATCAACGAGGAGTCACCCGGTATTCGGATGGCCCTTCAGGAGCTCGCGGTTGCCATTACACATTGCCGATTCCAGGCCACGGATCAAAACGAAGATGATGCGGTTTTACTTAAAATCCTAGCGCTGATGGAGGAGGTTGTGTGCAGTAGCCGTTTCAGTCAATTCCTTAACGACCAGAGCGTGTGCGAGATTATAGAAACGTGTCTCTCCATGGCGTGCCAGATGAGAAGAGGAGATGTATTGAGGAGGGCTGCAGAGATGACTTTGTTGAAGCTCTCCCAAGCAGTATTCTCGAAACTGCATGAAATCGAGCCGGAGCAAGTGCCAGACCACCCTCTGGAACAGGGAGAGGTCAAGATTGATAGTAGCATGAATCAGCCGACACTTCCAGAAGGTGTGGAGGATATCGGGTCCAAAATAACCGTGAGTGCCGAAGAAGAGGAAGATATTGGCGAAAAGGATGAAACAGGCAGCGATGAAAACTCTGATGACAAGTACAAAACCTTTGGAATTGCTTCAATTAGAGAGGTCTTGCGCGTCCTTGTGTCTATTCTTGATCAGGAGAACTTCCATCAGTATACCGACTCCACTCGAATCATGGCTCTACGTATTATTAATGTTGCCATTGAAGTCGCAGGAAATGACATTGCTAGACACGACCCACTGTTAACGATGGCATCTACGATTCTTACGAAGCATTTGTTCCAACTTGTTCGAAGTGACAATGTGATGCTAGTGCAGCCGGCACTTCGGCTGCTGTCATCATTGCTCTATAGCATGAGAAATCATTTGAAGTTGCAGCAGGAGTTCCTCATTTCGTATCTATTGACCACCCTATCTCCGGTGATTGATATACCTCGAGAGCCTGATGTTGACTCCATTTTCTACGACGGCGTCCCCTCTGCTCCGAAGCTAGTCAAGAATTCGTCGGCGCATGCCATTCGAACTCAGACCTCTACGCCGGTAAACAATCGACCAGGTACTCCTTCCACGGGTGCTACTGTCAGTGAGCATGAGATCTTTGCTACTTTCCGTAGCCCCGACGTACGAGAGACGATGATCGAGTCCCTCGCTAACCTAGTACGGTTGCCGTTTTACTTCAGCGACCTCTATGTTAATTACGACTGCGATGTGAGCCGAGTCGATTTGTGTGAGGATCTTATCGGCTTCTTGTGCCGAAATGCATATCCAGATTCTGCAACCTGGTCTACTCCATCTGTCCCACCGCTATGTCTTGAAGCGGTTTTGGCATTCTTGGTGCAATTGACTCTGGGTGTATCAGGCGATAAGAGCAAGGACGCTAAAAGCGTGGATGACGTTGCCAAGATTTTGGAGCAAAAAGCACAGAAAAAGCTAACTATCTTAGCTGCCGAGGCATTCAACGAGAAGCCTAAAAAGGGAATTGCCTTTTTGGTTGAAAATGGACTCATTGAGGACGACTCCCCTGGCAACATCGCTAAGTGGCTCAAAGAGAGTGGCCGTGTGGATAAAATTATTCTTGGCGAGTTCCTTTCCAAGCCTTCTAACCAGAACATTTTGGAGCGTTTCTTGACCTTCTTTGACTTCACAGGTGTTGGCATAGATGATGCTCTGCGTGATCTGCTGAGCAGTTTCAGGCTCCCTGGCGAATCGGCACTAATTGAAAAGATCTTTGAACAATTTGCTCACAGGTATTTTAATTGTGAGGGGAATAATGAAGTTATTGCTTCTGAGGATGCCGCGTATGTTTTGAGTTATGCCATTATCATGCTTAATACCGACTTATACAATACCCAAAACAAGCGAAGAATGACCGTCGACCAATTCAAAAATAACTTGCGACAAACTAACGACGGTAAGGACTATCCGCCGGAGTTCTTGGAGGGAATTTATAAGAATATCAAGCATCGGGAAATTATTATGCCTGATGAACATCATAACGATGAATCCTTTGCATACGCATGGAAATCGATGCTACTGAGACTCAAGCAGGCCGGGCCGTTCACGAGCTACCAGACGCATGCGTTCGACAAGCACATTTTCCAGTCAAACTGGCGACCCATTGCAACCACGCTGGCTTATGTTTTCGCCACCGCTACAGATGATGCTGTATTTACCCGGGTAATCACTGCTTTTGATCAGTTGGCCCGAATTGCGTCCCACTATGAGATCTCAGGTGTTATTGATCATGTTATTGAGTGTCTCTCTAGAATGTCTGCTTTGGCCGCTGGAGACCAGTCGACTCCAACTGGAAACACTGAAATTATCCTAGATGAGGGAACGACGACCATTACAGTCTCCGATTTATCGGTTCCATTCGGTTCAGATTACAAGGCACAGATGGCATCTATAATCCTGTTTGGCGTTGTCAAGGCACATCCCCATTTAATCAATAAGTCCTGGAGCCAGGTTATGCCGTCTATTGCTAACCTTTATCTCTATGGGCTTATTCCATCATCTTGGCCTGATATCAGTCCCGAGTTGTATGGCGTAAAGCAACCTTTGCCGAGGATATCTCCTGCTCTGACAATTGATAAATCAAAAGCTGGCAAGGACGTGGGATTATTTTCGACGCTATCCTCTTACCTGGTTGGTGGAAATGGCATGTCTGAAAATGAACCCACTGATGAAGAAATTGACGCAACTCTTAACACTATTGATTGTATCAAGAGCTGTGGCATCGACGAAGTCTTAGCAAGGGTGCTTGCTCTGACAGAGAGCCAACAGGAGATTTTGATTGACTGGCTCTTTGCCAACTTGCCGAAACTCGTTGATGAATCAAATGCTCATAAGCAAAAGTTCTATGCCGTGACGCTCTATTATCTTGAGCTGGCTGTTATATTGTGCATCAAGGGACAGTTGGAGCAGAAGATTGCAAAGGCCTTGTCGAGACTCTATGTCTACCTGGTAAACTGGGAAGGTTTGGACTCTGAGTTCTTGACCAGAATTATCGGTTACGACTTGGCCTTGTTGGCCCAGGGTAAGATTAGCCATGAGGACTTAGAATCACACCTCGAGGTACTCTCCAAAACTGTTAAGCCTACAGTTTTGTCGACTGCAGCACCCGACCTTCTTCCAAATACCCTACAATTGCTGGAGAAAGGTATTGAACCGAGCAAATCTAATGATGATTTTTGGAGATTGGTTAGAGTGTTGGCCACCAACGAGGAGACTATTTCGGATGTGTATTCACGACTCCAGCAAGTTAAGCCTACTCTTGATAACTTTTCGAATATTCTTGAGGTTTACAGCCAAGTAGCAAACATGGGTGCTCTGAAAGATACTCAAGATCTTGCTTTGACGAGTGTCGGAGAAATCCAGCGACTTGGCAATTCGATCGACGAGCTAGGGCCAGAGAACTGGGCTGATTTGTGGAAGTCATTTATTACCGTTCTTATTTACCAGTGCACGAATCCGAATAAGAAGGTAAGAGCCGAGGCGCTCAAGCACTTGCAGAGACACCTTCTTTCTACCGAGCTGCACGCACACAATGGGTTTGCGTGGCCGATGGTATTTGATGCTGCAATGTTCCCATTGATCACGTCTTTGCTGAAGCCTGAGGTATTTGAGACGGACATCAGAGGAATGCCTGATACTAGACAAGAAGCAGCATCGCTCATGTGCAAGCTATTCCTGCAGTACATTCAAACCTCCTCCGATGATGCAGAGAGCATTATAAACGTTTGGACGAAGATTCTAGAAACCTTGGATAGGCTGGTAACGTCCTCTATGGCGCTACAGGAGTCCATTATTGAGTCCCTGAAAAACGTCCTGCTGGTCGTGGCCGCGGATAAAGAAAGTACCTATTCCAGCGAACAGTTTTGGGACATGACCTGGTCAAAATTGGATTCATTTTTGCCAGGATTACGAGAGCAAATCTTCCCCGTGATAGAAGCTGAAGAGAAGGATGAGTAATAATGTATTTATGATCATGAGTGTGTAATGAATGGACTATATGATTTGAACTTAAGAAGACCCGCTGCCCCACCGACACCAAATAGACACCTCGAATAGTGTGAATTCTTCCAGCTACTGAAGATACGCTAATAAACACATTGAGCAATTTAATCTTCGTCGGTACAACTTATGGTACCAGTAGTGTGGCTGGTGCAGGTTTTTTCCCAGTATTCTGCGGAATAGTGTCATCTTATCGGCTGATCTGGTGTTACACGAACTTTCGCTCGAGAAGGAAGGGTTTCCCTCGTGCCATCAACACACGCGTGTTGACTAATTGGCCCCATCTGTCAAATGGTTTGAACTTCATTAATTTGTTATAATATGTCGAAAC